>MJUT01048787.1:921395-932510 GCA_002080005.1 Gigantidas platifrons
GGAAGTGGCGTTAGTAGTATATCAGCAGAGCTCAAGCCACATTTGAGGAGGATTTGTGAGGATTGTGACGTTACCGGAAATGACGTCCCCGGAAGTGACCGGAAGTCGTGAACCGGAAATGAAAGGGAGATAATTTCCCGCGTTTTTCCCGCGTATTTCCCGCGTTTTTTCAGGAACTCCTCTAGATTCTAGGTACGAACAATGGAATTTTGAATCCAACCAATCGCCAGCCTTTTGATATTTGAATCCCACCAATCGTAGCCCTTCTTGCTTCGAATTAAAAAACAACCAATCGTATGCTTTCGATTTGAATCCAACCAATGGTGACATTTTGCTGACTAATTGACTCAGTTTTAAGTGTATGCTTTTAATGTTAATATATGACTGTATTTTCTATATATGTTCTTTTTTGTTTTTGTTTTGTTTTGTTTTCGTAAATAAAATGTTATTCCTCATACAGGCTTTACATTATAACAAAACGCCAAGTACATTTTCTAAGCTTTATTGATAAGACGATATACAAAAGTCTTGACTATGTCTGTGGCTTCTCTCGGATATCTCAATGTTCTCGTAACATCGCCCATGGATGTTCCGGCACATCTGTGTATCAGATAAAATATACAGTGGTGTCCGCATACAGTGGAGCCTTCTTCTTGAACTCTGATGGTGTTGTAAGTCCAACTCGTACAATGTTTGTTCATAAAGTGCACGTATGTCCTTAAAAAGGGTGGTCTTCATGTGGGATCGTAATATTCTCCTCTAGAATTGGCATTTGATGTATAGGGCTACCCAGTGTGTTCCCAATCGATCGTCCGGGTCCGTGTTCCCTATCAAGGCTGAAGGTACATTTAAGCTTCTGGGTAGTCTGTTTCTGGCATACACTCCTTTGAAAACGTTTCTGGTACCTGGGTGTGTTTTCAGCACGTGGTCGATCTCTAAGGTGTTCATCTAAGCAATGTAGTCAAACAAGACTTGTCTGTTTCTATCAATTTCAATGACGTTGTCAAATTCTGCATACATGATCACGTTGATGGTTGCTGTAAGGGCTTCTGCGAAATGAATATCCACTCTCAAATTGCCTTGTTTTATAAGCTGAAAGGCTCCAACTTCAGACATGTCGGGTGTGAGATCAAATCCAAACAAGATGTTTCCTTTGGCATAATCTTCTCTCGAAATGGTATTTCCTTCGTCTTGATACATTTTTCCGGTACTGGTGTAGAGTCCCATATAACTTCGAATGTAGCCATTGTTTTCGAAGTCGGGCTGTAATGGTTTGGCTGGAATCTGTCGTCCGTCAACGTTGAGTGCCACAAAATTGATCTTGTAGTGTTTGAAATCGAACGGATTTTTCCCAATAGTGCCGTTCAGAGCATCGCTGTCTACACATGCAATGACGAGTCTCTTTGGCAGCTGTCCCAAAAACATATTGTCCTGAACGTAATTCATGTTGCCGGTGGGTACGTGTCCACTTTCACTTCTACTCGTCTGACGGGGTATTTACAGCTGGTCTTTTCCAATGCTTTCACGTAACCCATTCTAACGGCGGGACTCAGTTGTACCTTTCTCACATACAGAGCCATTTCCTTAATCTTGATTTTATAACTGGCCGCGTCTGCCATGAGAGGAAAAGCGTCCCGACCTCTTCTCAGTTTAATTTTCAGATCCACATAGTTGAGAAAGTATTTGTCTTGACAAAACAAATCCAAATGTAGTTTTCCCATCATTTGTACCGATTTGCTTAGGGCCGTCAATTTTTTCCTGGACGTGAATCCCTTGTTATCCGTCGTTCTCTTGTCCTGCTGTGCCGGAGTGTCCTTGTACCACATCACGCCCGTCAACTGAGATTATTTAGCCACTGGTCCGTAACTGAGAAGAGTTTCTATGTAAGCCCTGTAGGGATACGTGCTGGTCGGTGGTGAAACTAATTTTTCTTTTTTAGGCTAACGCTGACGTCACTGAACAGTGAATGCATCCACAAATTGACGGGTCCAACCTCCGTATCGGGATCTAAGTCAGAACCATCGGTATTCACGATCTGTGCTTCCACAAACCGGTAAGTATTGGCAAGGTCTATGTAATCGTTCCCCGCTCCACTGACTGCAAATTCGTAGGATCCGTGGTCCGTCATGGCCGATGTCAGTCCTTTTTGCTCCCAATAGCCATGTCCCACACTGGGCTGAGTCGGTGGTACTCCAAACAAATCCAATTCCGATTTCGTACATTCGCAAGAATTTGGGTGTACTAGAGCCATTTTTAACCGAAGATGTCTTTAGATGTGTTCCGTAGCTTCGTCTCACGACCTTTGGGCTTTTTCCGCTTTGCAGCTCGTTTTATTGATCGTTCACCGGGAGGTCCCACTCCGATAATGGCTTTCTGGAGTAAGCTTTGTCCCGTTGATTTCAATCTGGATTTGGCCGCTTTTTTAACGTTCTGTCCTTCCATGACGTCCGATGCTATGTTCAGACCTGTTTTCAAAGCTTCGCAACCCAAAGTGCTGGCTCCTCTCTTTAATAAAGAAACGGCTGATTTGAACAGACTTCCGAAGATGCTACCCAGTCCGTGTCCTCTCTGATAGCGTGTTCCAGCATAGACGGTGTATCCTCTTCCTGCCTGACTCAAGTAGTACTCGTGGTACGCTCTAGCCTCTGGATTGTGTCTTTGCTTCATTCCAAGTAAGATTCCTTTCTCTTTCTACAATGAAGTGTCACCACCACGCGTCCCCGCTCGAATGGTATTTTGACTCCGGTGTCATCCCTTATATCTATTTCAACGGTCTGAAAACGTCTTAATACCAGAGGACAGTACTGTACGGGGTCGAAAACTCTGGTCACCATCTCTGCATCTCTTCCTTCTACCGGTACGATTCTCAACAGTGGTACTTGAGCGTCTCCCACCATTCTCGGTTTGATCATTGGGCAATACACGTACAGAGAATTTAGTCCACGGGTTATGTCTGCCATCCAATCTGCTACGTGATCTCCGTGCGGGAATATTGCTCGTTTAAATCCCAACATGTGTTGTAAGAGGGGACTGATGGTCACCTGACAGTTCTTTTTCACTGCAATTCCTATTTTGTGGTAAATTTCGTTCATTCCGATGTCGAATTTCTTTTGAAGTGGCGTCCTGTGCTTTTTCCCTTCAATGGCTTTTAATATTCTTTTCGGGGAAGGATAGTAACCTGCCGGTAGTTGAAAGGTGTGTCTCTGCAGTTGCTTTGCTTCTAAGTATACGTCCACATGCACCCAGGCCTCTCCTTGTTTGATGTTATACCAACTGTTTGGGTACTGTATCTCTGCCAGTCCTATTTCCCACGATCCGTCTAAAGCCATCATTTGGTGAAGTCTTGTCGTGAAATGAGTCAGCGTGTTGTCTGGAACGTAATCCATGGAACTGTTACTGGGTAATGTCAGATAAAACATGTTTGGACTTGATGGTGGGATTAGGTAGCAAGTATCCCAAACAACTGCTCAACAGTGCCGTCCACAAAGTACTGTTCTCCGATTCGACCGTCAAGTTGTAAATGCTGACTACGATAACCGTGTACAGGATGAGTACCTGACACAAGAATACAACCTCCGAACGGGGAATCTTCTTTCCACAAGTCACCCAAGACGATAATACACTGTCCGTGTCACTCGGTGCCATTCGCAAGACTGACACTTCAAACCTCGACGCCTCGCTTTTGTAGGTCTTGTTTAAAGATCCAGCTGTTGAAGGACTCTGGATATCTGAGCCACTTTACTAAATACTGTACTCTTCTTCCTTTCCGTCGTTTTTTCAGAACGCATTGGATCTTGTATACGTCATCCTGTTTAATGACTTTCTGTGTCTCTTCGGCATGAAATGTTTCTTCCAGAATTTCATCGTGGTCGTTTTTGACTAAGTATACCGGGGATCTGGTTTCGATACATTTCACTACCGTAAGCAATTCTTCAGTCCAGTTGGGTAAATATTCTTTCTTGAACGTACGCTTGGCTTTGATGAGTCGCACTCTATCTTCTGGAAAAAATTTGCACGATTTTATGGGTCCCTTTCTTCCTTATAGCCTCTTGGACACCGTTGTTTGGTTAGCCCACGTGACTTCTGCAGGTGGTATGCCTATGGTTCTGTGAACGGTGTGTTTATAATAAGATGCGACCATCTCTGATAGAACGTCTACGTAGGTTAGGGTTTCTCTGTGTGTGAAATACTTCCACATCTTGGTTTTCAATGTTCTGTTAAAACGTTCAACGATACTGGCTTTGGTCTACTCGTTGTAAGTGGTAAAGAAGTGCACGTCGTGTTCCTTGAGAAACTTTTGAAATACTCTGGTAAATTCAGTTCCTTTGTCTGTCTGTAAGCGTATCGGTCGCCGCCCCGATTTGAAAATGACCTGAGCGCATCTTTCATCGTTTTCCTGGTCTTATCTTTGATTCGAACGACCCATGCATATCGGGATAACACGTCTATACATGTCAACAAGTACTTGCATCCTTTGTTGTAGGAGGCCAGTTTAGCCAGATCCACTAAATCCGCCTGCCATTGGTGGTCATTTACATAGACTACAACGCGTCTCCTGTGAAATCTTCGTCTAGTTGGTTTATGCAATGTGTACGTGTCCTGAGACTGTAACCATTCTCTGACTTCTTTCTTCGAATAACCTTTCGGCTTAAATATGCTCAACCCTCCATAACTGGCGGGAGTCGAAAGGTTGAAATATGTCGACTCCATGTTTACAACTGCCCCCTTCGTGGTCTCAACCTCTGTTTTAAAAGTCGACCCAGTTCTGGACTTCTTTCCTTCTGCTTCTTGGTGTTTTGGGGAGTACGGTCTAATAGGGGAGGGACTCTGTTTTCGCTTGCGAGATCTCGGTGTTCTTTTCGTCTGACTGATGTATCTCCAGCGGTCCTCGTGACCAATCAAATCTTGAGGAACATTTGCTTCTCGTAAGGCTTCTCCGAATGTTTCCCATCCTTGTGGATTAAAGTATTTTCGCTTACGTAGTACGTCGTTGACTAAATCCACCACGTTGCTTCCTTGAACGGTTTCTCCCTTGTATTTCAGTTCCCTTTCTTGTTCCAGCTAATGTCGGGGCTGCTCTTCATTTTACCAACAAGAGTTGTGCCTTGCTCTTCATTGTTTTTGGTACGCTTTCCAAAATTTCGTTGTTGATCAGGTTCTGTGTCACGGGTTCATCCTGTTTCACGAGTTCAGGTGCGACTACCACGGATCTGGGTCTGTAATCGTCGTGTCCGTTCAAATATCGAGTGAAAGATTGGTCGTATAGCTTGAGACGTTCGTCTGCCGACAGGTCTTCTCTTTCTAGTATGGTTTGCATCATCTTATCCAAGGTGTCCACGACTTTCACGCGTTGTTCCACTGGAGGTTTTGGCCGCTCTTGAGTCTGGTGGTATCTATTTATTAAGGTTAGTTCCTTCATTGAAATAATGTAGAGAGCAACTGTGCTAGTAGGGATCCCAAAAATCCACCTTTCTGCAAGATCGCTTTCTTCTTTTTGAGAGAGACCGACTTTTTCGTCAGTGCTCTCAATCCGGCCTTATTTCTCTTGAGTTTTTCCTTCTGTAGTTTAGTTAACGGGACGTTGCCTCTTAAAATGTTATCGGCACACTCACACAGACAGTCGACGAGACTGCGATCGGCTTTGGTGATGAGGTGTTTACGAATACACGGTTTCGTCCTTTGTAAGTATACTATATCACTGGAGTGCTTTTTCAAGCGCTGAGAGACCATGTTATTCCCTCAGCATCTGATGCAAAAGTGTCAAGAAACGGGATGTAACACCCTTTCTATGACTCGACATTTTCTGTTCCTCACCGGGAAAGATGAAGGTTCTTAATCTTAGGATATCCGGTGTGTTTTTTTCATATCGATCACCATGTAGCCTTGAGGTCTGGCCGTAGCTCGGACAAAGGCTTCCAGGAAAGATTGCGTTCTCCTGGGATACATTTGGTGTGCTAGCGCCATGATCTGCGATACGTCTCTCTGGTTTTGAATAGAACCATGTAATGGGAATTGAGACTTATAGTTCTATGGTGTTTTTTTTCGATGAAACAGATTCTGAACGATGTACATGATGCTGGTGTTTCTGTGGTGACTCTTTCTCGTAAACAGTGAAGCCACCCTTTCGTCCGTTTCGTCCATGAGATCGTCGAACACGATCAAGTGTTTATCTCTGGGGTCGAGGGTGTCCAAGTCCGGCAATCACTGTTGAAAGTCCACCCCATCTACGGTTCCGTATAATGTTTAGTATTCTCCATAACACTACAAGATGCGATCCGGTATTGGGGTCATCATATGTCGGATATTGTGTACGAATCTCCTGACAAAGACGGATTTTCCGTAATAAGGTTCTCCTGTCTTCGACTTTATTTCGTGCTGCTCTGGGGTAACGGTGTATGGCTGCTGCTGCTGCTGCTGCTCTGGGGTAAACGTGTATGGCTGCTGCTGCTGCTGCTGCTGCTTTGGGGTAAACGTGTATGGCTGCTGCTCTAGGGTAAGTGTGTATGGTTGCTGCTGTTTAAGTGTAGACTTTTGTTGACGTGTTACTTTTTAAGTCTGCAGGCCACACATAGGTCCTATTGCATAAACTACAAGTATTACTCATGTTGTCGTTTCGGATGTCGGGATACGACTGATTGAATTAGGGCATATTTATAACAAACAAGTATTCATTTCCACGTTTTATTTTACAAGTCTGTTCTATACAAGGGAACTAACTGTCTCAGTTCTGGCTATCTTTCTTCCAACAATGGGATTGTTTTTTTCAGTTCTTTCCATTCTCCAAAGTGTAAAGCCACACCTCTCTTGGTGGGACGGTAGGTCCATTCACCGGCGGGAGCAAAGTGCTTTCTAATGTGTACACAGACGTAAGGTGCCTTGATCGTCACGAAAACGTCGTCTCCAATATGGTATCGCCAATCTACTGGTTCTTTTTCTATGACTCTGGTAAGCACATCGTCTATGACGTCCGACGTGTTGCACAGGGCTTTCCATTTATCCAAATATAAGCTCACTCCTTCTTTCGGAGGGACTGTGCCATCTTTCCAGAATCGTAAGTCTACTCTCTTGGATCCGTTCCATTCTCTAAAATCCAAGTGTCTGTTTCCTCCCAGGGCTCGTTTGAGCGGTTGAATTTCGACCATCTGGGCTGCCATCTGCAAGATGTCTTGTGTCGGTGGAATCTGTACGATATCTTGCGTTGCTGGCATCTTTACAATATCTGCAGTTGGTGGCATCTGTGCAATATCTGCAGTTGGTGGCATCTGTACAATATCAATTATCTGCGGGATTTTAGGCTGCTGTTCTGTCATCTGAACGCCTTTGGCTCTTTTACCTTTTTGACTTGGCATGTTGGGGGTTCCAGCCAGTAAATGACGCAGAGTTCTAGTTACACCATCTTATATCCAAAAACGTGATACTATTTTTTGAAAATGACGTAATATTCATTGGTAACGACGTGTCTGATTGGTCGATTTCTTTCGTAATGTCGTATCTGATTGGACAGTCATTTTGTATTTCGATTAGTCAGTTGTTTATGAAATGGAGCTTTCTGATTGGTTCCTTTTCCTCTATTCTGATTGGTGAATGAGCTATCGATTGAAGTATTCGTATTCTGTCCCTTTAAGAACAATATGGTAAATGTCCCAAAACTTCCATGCATCCGTGGGATACTGTTGTCCCATTTGACTCGTGAAGGCAAATAACACTAGAACTCGACCCATATTGATAACACCGTCATTGAACATGGTAGACGCAATCCTTCTATACGTCTGTACACTATCGCTTTCCATGTCTGAATGATATCTGTTTGCTTTTTTTTCTCTCTTTTCATAGGCTTTTTGACCACGCCCCTCTAACCTTAATCCATTGTTTTAAACTTTACGTGTACTTTGTGTTAACCCTTTCGTTTCTTTGTTCTGTTTGTCCCTGTGACACTCATACACGGCTTTGCATACATTTTGTTCTTTAATGTGAAGTCCTTTGTTTGTTTTGTTTGTACCTGTGGGGCTCATATACGGCTTTGCATACCTCTTGTACTTTAATGTGAAGTCCTTTGTTTGCTTTGTTTGTACCTGTGGGGCCCCTACACGGCTTTGCATACCTCTTGTACTTTAATGTGAAGTCCATTGTTAGTTCTGTTTGTCCCTGTGGGGCTCATATACGGCTTTGCATACCTCTTGTACTTTAATGTGAAGTCCTTTGTTTGTTTTGTTTGTACCTGTGGGGCTCATATACGGCTTTGCGTACCTCTTGTACTTTAATGTGAAGTCCTTTGTTTGTTTTGTTTGTATCTGTGTGGCTCATATATGGCTTTTCATACCTCTTGTACTTTAATGTGAAGTCCTTTGTTTGTTTTGTTTGTATCTGTGTGGCTCATATATGGCTTTTCATACCTCTTGTACTTTAATGTGAAGTCCTTTGTTTGTTTTGTTTGTCCCTGTGGGGCTCATATACGGATTTGAATACCTCTTGTACATTAATGTGAAGTCTTTTTTTTGTTCTGTTTGTCCCTGTTGGGTTCATATACGGCTTTGCATACCTCTTGTACTTTAATGTGAAGTCCTTTGTTTGTTTTGTTTGTACCTGTGGGGCTCATATACGGCTTTGCATACCTCTTGTACTTTAATGTGAAGTCCTTTGTTTGTTCTGTTTGTCCCTGTGATGCTCCTACACGGCTTTGCATACCTCTTGTACTTTAGTGTGAAGTCCTTTGTTTGTTTTGTTTGTATCTGTGTGGCTCATATATGGCTTTTCATACCTCTTGTACTTTAATGTGAAGTCCTTTGTTTGTTTTCTTTGTCCCTGTGGGGCTCATATACGGATTTGAATACCTCTTGTACATTAATGTGAAGTCTTTTTTTTGTTCTGTTTGTCCCTGTTGGGTTCATATACGGCTTTGCATACCTCTTGTACTTTAATGTGAAGTCCTTTGTTTGTTTTGTTTGTACCTGTGGGGCTCATATACGGCTTTGCATACCTCTTGTACTTTAATGTGAAGTCCTTTGTTTGTTCTGTTTGTCCCTGTGATGCTCCTACACGGCTTTGCATACCTCTTGTACTTTAATGTGAAGTCCTTTGTTTGTTTTGTTTGTCCATGTGGGGCTCATATACGGCTTTGCATACCTCTTGTACTTTAATGTGAAGTCCTTTTTTTGTTCTGTTTGTCCATGTGGGGCTCATATACGGCTTTGCATGCCTCTTGTACTTTAATGTGAAATCCTTTGTTTGTTTTGTTTGTACCTGTGGGGCTCATATACGGCTTTGCATACCTCTTGTACTTTAATGTGAAGTCCTTTGTTTTGTTTGTACACGGGGGGTTCATATACGCTTTGCATACCTTTAGTACTTTAATGTGAAGTCCTTTGTTTGTTTTGTTTGTACCTGTGGGGCTCATATACGGCTTTGCATACCTCTTGTACTTTAATGTGAAGTCCTTTTTTTGTTTGTACACGGGGGGTTCATATACGGTTTTGCATACCTCTTGTACTTTAATATGAAGTTCTTTGTTTGTTTTGTTTGTACCTGGGGGGCTCATATACGGCTTTGCATACCTTTTGTACTTTAATGTGAAGTCCTTTGTTTGTTTTGTTTGTACCTGTGGGGCTCCTACACGGCTTTGCACACCTCTTGTACTTTAATGTGAAGTCATTTGTTTGTTCTATTTGTCCATGTGGGGCTCATAAAAGGCTTTGCATACCTCTTGTACTTTAATGTGAAGTCCTTTGTTTGTTTTGATTGTCCCTATGGGACTCATATACGGCTTTACATACCTCTTGTACTTTAATGTGAAATCCTTTTTTGTTCTGTTTGTACCTGTGGGGCTCATATACGGCTTTGCATACCTCTTGTACTTTAATGTGAAGTCCTTTGTTTGTTTTGTTTGTACCTGTGGGGCTCATATACGGCTTTGCATACCTCTTGTACTTTAATGTGAAGTCCTTTGTTTGTTCTGTTTGTTCCTGTGAGGCTCCTACACGGTTTTGCATACCTCTTGTACTTTAATGTGAAGTCCTTTGTTTGTTTTGTTTGTATCTGTGGGGCTCATATTCGGCTTTGCATGCCTCTTGTACTTTAATGTGAAGTCCTTTGTTTGTTTTGTTTGTACCCGGTGGGCTCATATACGGCTTTACATACCTCTTGTACTTTAATGTGAAATCCTTTGTTTGTTTTGTTTGTACCTGTGGGGCTCATATACGGCTTTGCATACCTTTTGTACTTTAATGCGAAGTCCTTTGTTTGTTTTGTTTGTACCTCTGGGGCTCATATACGGCTTTGCATACCTTTTGTACTTTAATGTGAAGTCCTTTGTTGGTTTTGTTTGTACCTGTGGGGCTCATATACGGCTTTGCATACCTCTTGTACTTTAATGTGAAATCCTTTGTTTGTTTTGTTTGTGTATGTCGGGCTCATATACGGCTTTGCATACCTCTTGTACTTTAATGTGAAGTCCTTTGTTTTGTTTGTACCCGGGGGGCTCATATTCGGCTTTGCATACCTTTTGTACTTTAATGTGAAGTCCTTTGTTTGTTTTGTTTGTACCTGTGGGGCTCATATACGGCTTTGCATACCTCTTGTACTTTAATGTGAAGTCCTTTGTTTGTTCTGTTTGTCCATGTGGGGTTCATATACGGCTTTGCATACCTCTTGGACTTTAATGTGAAATCCTTTGTTTGTTTTGTTTGTACCTGTGGGGCTCATATACGGCTTTGCATACCTCTTGTACTTTAATGTGAAGTCCTTTGTTTTGTTTGTACCCGGGGGGTTCATATACGCCTTTGCATACATCTGGTACTTTAATATGAAGTTCTTTGTTTGTTTTGTTTGTACCTGGGGGGCTCATATACGGCTTTGCATACCTTTTGTACTTTAATGTGATGTCCTTTGTTTGTTTTGTGTGTACCTGTGGGGCTCCTACACGGCTTTGTATACCTCTTGTACTTTAATGTGAAGTCCTTTTTTGTTCTGTTTGTACCTGTGGGGCTCATATACGGCTTTGCATGCCTCTTCTACTTTATTGTGAAGTCCTTTGTTAGTTTTTCTTGTACCCGTGGGGCTCATATACGGCTTTGCATACCTCTTGTACTTTAATGTGAAGTCCTTTGTTTGTTTGTTTGT
>MJUT01048787.1:949650-968008 GCA_002080005.1 Gigantidas platifrons
TGGGGCTCATATACGGCTTTGCATACTTCTTGTACTTTAATGTGAAGTCCTTTGTTTGTTTTGTTTGTACCTGTGAGGCTCATATACGCTTTGCATACCTCTTGTACCTTAATGTGAAGTCCTTTGTTTGTTTTGTTTGTACCTGTGAGGCTCATATACGGCTGTGCATACCTCTTGTACTTTAATGTGAAGTCCTTTCTTTGTTTTGTTTGTCCCTGTGGGGCTCATATACGGCTTTGCATACCTCTTGTACTTTAATGTGAATTCCTTTGTTTGTTTTGTTTGTTCCTGTGGGGCTCATATACGGCTTTGCATACTTCTTGTACTTTAATGTGGAGTCCTTTGTTTGTTCTGTTTGTCCCTGTGGGGCTCATATACGGCTTTGCATACCTCTTGTACTTTAATGTGAAGTCCTTTTTTGTTCTGTTTGTCGCTGTGGGGCTCATATACTGCTTTGCATACCTCTTGTACTTTAATGTGAAGTCCTTTTTTGTTCTGTTTGTCGCTGTGGGGCTCATATACGGCTTTGCATACCTCTTGTACTTTAATGTGAAGTCCTTTGTTTGTTTTGTTTGTCCCTGTGGGGCTCATATAGGGCTTTGCATACCTCTTGTACTTTAATGTGAAGTTCTTTTTTGTTCTGTTTGTCGCTGTGGGGCTCATATACGGCTTTGCATACCTCTTGTACTTTAATGTGAAGTCCTTTGTTTGTTTTGTTTGTACCTGTGGGGTTCATATAGGGCTTTCCATACCTCTTGTACTTTAATTTGAAGTCCTTTGTTTGTTTTGTTTGTCCCTGTGGGGCTCCTACACGGCTTTGCATACCTCTTGTACTTTAATGTGAAGTCCTTTGTTTGTTCTGTTTGTCCCTCGGGGGCTCATATACGGCTTTGCATGCCTCTTGTACTTTAATGTGCAGTTCTTTGCTTGCTTTGTTTGTCCCTGTGGGACTCATATACGGCTTTGCATACCTCTTGTACTTTAATGTGAAGTCCTTTTTTGTTCTGTTTGTCCCTGTGGGGCTCATATACGGCTTTGCATGCCTCTTGTACTTTAATGTGAAGTTCTTTGTTTGTTTTGTTTGTACCTGAGGGGCTCATATACGCTTTGCATACCCCTTGTACTTTAATGTGAAGTCCTTTTTTTGTTTTGTTTGTACCTGTGGGGCCCCTACACGGCTTTGCATACCTCTTGTACTTTAATGTGAAGTCCATTGTTTGTTCTGTTTTTCCCTGTTGGGGCTCATAAACGGCTTTGCATACCTCTTGTACTTTAATGTTAAGTCCTTTGTTTGTTTTGTTTGTCCCTATGGGGCTCATATACGGCTTTACATACCTCTTGTACTTTAATGTGAAGTCCTTTTTTGTTCTGTTTGTCCCTGTGGGGCTCATATACGGCTTTGCATGCCTCTTGTACTTTAATGTGAAGGCCTTTGTTTGTTTTGTTTGTATCTGTGGGGCTCATATACGGCTTTGCATACCTCTTGTACTTTAATGTGAAGTCCTTTTTTTGTTTTGTTTGTACCTGTGGGGCTCATATACGGCTTTGCATACCTCTTGTACTTTAATGTGAAGTCCATTGTTTGTTCTGTTTGTCCCTGTGGGGCTCATATACGGCTTTGCATGCCTCTTGTACTTTAATATGAAGTCCTTTTTTTGTTTTGTTTGTACCTGTGGGGCTCATATACGGCTTTACATACCTCTTGTACTTTAATGTGAAATCCTTTTTTGTTCTGTTTGTCCCTGTGGGACTCATATACGGCTTTGCATACCTCTTGTACTTTAATGTGAAGTCCTTTCTTTGTTTTATTTGTCCCTGTGGGGCTCATATACGGCTTTGCATACCTCTTGTACTTTAATGTGAAGTCCTTTGTTTGTTTTGTTTGTCCCTGTGAGGCTCCTACACGGCTTTGCATACCTCTTGTTCTTTAATGTGAAGTCCTTTATTTGTTCTGTTTGTCCCTCTGGGGCTCATATACGACTTTGAATGCCTCTTGTACTTTAATGTGAAGTCCTTTGTTTGCTATGTTTGTCCCTGTGGGGCTCATATACGGCTTTGCATACCTCTTGTACTTTAATGTGAAGTCCTTTTTTATTCTGTTTGTCCCTGTGGGGCTCATATACGGCTTTGCATGCCTCTTGTACTTTAATGTGAAGTCCTCTGTTTGTTTTGTTTGTACCTGTGGGGCTCATATACGGCTTTGCATACCTCTTGTACTTTAATGTGAAATCCTTTGTTTGTTTTGTTTGTCCCTGTGAGGCTCCTACAGGGCTTTGCATACCTCTTGTACTTTAATGTGAAGTCCTTTGTTTGTTCTGTTTGTCCCTGTGAGGCTCATATACGAATTTCCATGCCTCTTGTACTTTAATGTGAAGTCCTTTGTTTGCTTTGTTTGTCCCTGTGGGGCTCATATACGGCTTTGCATACCTCTTGTACTTTAATGTGAAGTCCTTTGTTTGGTCTATTTGTCCCTGTGGGGCTCATATACAGCTTTGCATACCTCTTCTACTTTAGTGTGAAGTCCTTTGTTTGTTTTGTTTGTTCCTGTGGGGCTCATATACGGCTTTGCATACTTCTTGTACTTTAATGTGAAGGCCTTTGTTTGTTTTGTTTGTACCTGTGGGGCTCATATACTGCTTTGCATACCTCTTGTACTTTAATGTGAAGTCCTTTTTTGTTCTGTTTGTCGCTGTGGGGCTCAAATACGGCTTTGCATACCTCTTGTACTTTCTTGTGAAGTCCTTTGTTTGTTTTATTTGTACCTGTGGGGCTCATATACGGCTTTGCATACCTCTTGTACTTTAATGTGAAGTCATTTGTTTGTTTTGTTTGTCCCTGTGGGGCTCATATACGGCTTTACATACCTCTTGTACTTTAATGTGAAGTCATTTGTTTGTTCTGTTTGTCCCTCTGGGGCTCATATACGGCTTTGCATGCCTCTTGTACTTTAATGTGCAGTTCTTTGTTTGCTTTGTTTGTCCCTGTGTGGCTCATATAGGGCTTTGCATACCTCTTGTACTTTAATGTGAAGTCCTGTTTTGTTTTGTTTGTCCCTGTGCGGCTCATATACGGCTTTGCATGCCTCTTGTACTTTAATGTGCAGTTCTTTGTTTGCTTTGTTTGTCCCTGTGTGGCTCATATAGGGCTTTGCATACCTCTTGTACTTTAATGTGAAGTCATTTTTTGTTTTGTTTGTCCCTGTGCGGGTCATATACGGCTTTGCATGCCTCTTGTACTTTAATGTGAAGTCCTTTGTTTTTTTTCTATCTGTAGGGCTCATATAGGGCTTTGCATACCTCTTGTACTTTAATGTGAAGTCCTCTGTTTGCTATGTTTGTCCCTGTGGGGTTCATATACGGCTTTGCATACCTCTTGTACTTTAATGTGAAGTCCTTTGTTAGTTTTATTTGTACCTGTGGGGCTCATATACGCTTTGCATACCTCTTGTACTTTAATGTGAAGTCCTTTTTTTTGTTTTGTTTGTACCTGTGGGGCTCATATACGGCTTTGCATACCTCTTGTACTTTAATGTGAAGTCCTTTGTTTGTTTTGTTTGTATCTGTGGGGCCCCTACACGCCTTTGCATACCTCTTGTACTTTAATGTGAAGTCCTTTGTTTGTTTTGTTTGTCCCTATGGGGCTCATATACGGCTTTGCATACCTCTTGTACTTTAATGTGAAATCCTTTGTTTGTTTTGTTTGTACCTGTGGTTTTCATATACGGCTTTGCATACCTCTTGTACTTTAATGTGAAGTCCTTTTTTTGTTTTATTTGTCCCTGTGAGACTCCTACAGGGCTTTGCATACCTCTTGTACTTTAATGTGAAGTCCTTTGTTTGTTCTGTTTGTCCCTGTGGGGCTCATATACGGCTTTGCATGCCTCTTGTACATTAATGTGAAGTTCTTTGCTTGCTTTGTTTGTCCCTGTGGGGCTCATATACGGCTTTGCATACCTCTTGAACTTTAATGTGAAGTCCTTTGTTTGTTTTGTTTGTACCTTTGGGGCTCATATATGGCTTTGCATACCTCTTGTACTTTATTGTGAAGTCCTTTTTTGTTCTGTTTGTCGCTGTGGGGCTCATATACATCTTTGCATACCTCTTGTACTTTAATGTGAAGTCCATTGTTTGTTCTGTTTGTCCCTGTTGGGGCTCATAAACGGATTTGCATACCTCTTGTACTTTAATGTGAAGACCTTTGTTTGTTTTGTTTGTCCCTATGGGGCTCATATACGGCTTTACATACCTCTTGTACTTTAATGTGAAATCCTTTTTTGTTCTGTTTGTCCCTGTGGGGCTCATATACGGCTTTGCATACCTCCTGTACTTAAATGTAAAGTCCTTTGTTTGCTTTGTTTGTATCTGTGGGGCTCATATACGCTTTGCATACCTCTTGTACTTTAATGTGAAGTCCTCTGTTTGCTTTGTTTGTCCCTGTGGGGCTCATATACGCTTTGGATACCTCTTGTACTTTAATGTGAAGTCCTTTGTTTCTTTTGTTTGTCCCTGTGAGGCTCCTACTCGGCTTTGCATACCTCTTGTACTTTAATGTGAAGTCCTTTGTTTGTTCTGTTTGTCCCTGTGGGGCTCATATACGCTTTGCATGCCTCTTGTACTTTAATGTGAAGTCCTTTGTTTGCTTTGTTTGTCCCTGTGGGGCTCATATACAGCTTTGCATACCTCTTGTACTTTAATGTGAAGTCCTTTGTTTGTTTTGTTTGTCCCTGTGGCGCTCATATACGGCTTTGCATACTTCTTGTACTTTAATGTAAAGTCCTTTGTTTGTTTTGTTTGTACCTGTGGGGCTCATATACGGCTTTGCATACCTCTTGTACTTTAATGTGAAGTCCTTTTTTGTTCTGTTTGTCCATATGGGGCTCAAATACGGCTTTGCATGCTTCTTGTACTTTAATGTGAAGTCCTTTGTTTTGTTTTTTTTTGTACCTGTGGTGCTCATATACGGCTTTGTATACCTCTTGTACTTTAATGTGAAGTTCTTTGTTTGTTCTGTTTGTCCCTGTGGGGCTCATATACGGCTTTGCATACCTCTCGAACTTTAATGTGAAGTCCTTTGTTTGTTCTGTTTGTCCCTGTGGGGCTCATATACAGCTTTGCATACCACTTGTACTTTAGTGTGAAGTCCTTTGTTTGTTTTGTTTGTCCCTGTGGGACACATATACAGCTTTGCATACCTCTTGTACTTTAATGTGAAGTCCATTGTTTGTTCTGTTTGTCCCTGTTGGGGCTCATAAACGGCTTTGCATACCTCTTGTACTTTAATGTGAAGTCCTCTGTTTGCTTTGTTTGTCCCTGTGGGGCTCAGATACGCTTTGCATACCTCTTGTACTTTAATGTGAAGTCCTTTGTTTCTTTTGTTTGTCCCTGTGAGGCTCCTACACGGCTTTGCATACCTCTTGTACTTTAATGTGAAGTCCTTTGTTTGTTCTGTTTGTCCCTGTGGGGCTCATATACGCTTTGCATGCCTCTTGTACTTTAATGTGAAGTCCTTTGTTTGCTTTGTTTGTCCCTGTGGGGCTCATATACAGCTTTGCATGCCTCTTGTACTTTAGTGTGAAGTCATTTGTTTGTTTTGTTTGTCCCTGTGGGGCTCATATACAGCTTTGCATACCTCTTGTACTTTAATGTGAAGTCCTTTGTTTGCTTTGTTTGTCCCTGTGGGGCTCATATACGGCTTTGCATACCTCTTTTACTTTAATGTAAAGTCCTTTGTTTGTTTTTTTTGTACCTGTGGGACTCATATACGGCTTTGCATGCCTCTTGTACTTTAATGTGAAGTCCTTTGTTTGCTTTGTTTGTCCCTGTGGGGCTCATATACAGCTTTGCATACCTCTTGTACTTTAATGTGAAGTCCTTTTTTGTTCTGTTTGTCCATGTGGGGCTCAAATACGGCTTTCCATGCCTCTTGTACTTTAATGTGAAGTCCTTTGTTTTTTTTTTTTTGTACCTGTGGGGCTCATATACGGCTTTGTATACCTCTTGTACTTTAATGTGAAGTCCTTTGTTTATTTTGTTTGTACCTGTGGGGCTCATATACGGCTTTGCATACCTCTTGTACTTTATTGTGAAGTCCTTTTTTGTTCTGTTTGTCGCTGTGGGGCTCATATACATCTTTGCATACCACTTGTACTTTAGTGTGAAGGCCTTTGTTTGTTTTGTTTATCCCTGTGGGACACATATACAGCTTTGCATACCTCTTGTACTTTAATGTGAAGTCCTTTGTTTGTTTTGTTTGTCCCTGTGGGGCTCATATACGGCTTTACATACTTCTTGTACTTAAATGTGAAGTCCTTTGTTTGTTTTGTTTGTACCTGTGGGGCTCATATACGGCTTTGCATACCTCTTGTACTTTATTGTGAAGTCCTTTTTTGTTCTGTTTGTCGCTGTGGGGCTCATATACATCTTTGCATACCTCTTGTACTTTAATGTGAAGTCCATTGTTCGTTCTGTTTGTCCCTGTTGGGGCTCATAAACGGCTTTGCATACCTCTTATACTTTAATGTGAAGACCTTTGTTTGTTTTGTTTGTCCCTATGGGGCTCATATACGGCTTTACATACCTCTTGTACTTTAATGTGAAGTCCTTTGTTTCTTTTGTTTGTCTCTGTGAGGCTCCTACACGGCTTTGCATACCTCTTGTACTTTAATGTGAAGTCCTTTGTTTGTTCTGTTTGTCCCTGTGGGGCTCATATACGGCTTTGCATACCTCTTGTACTTTAGTGTGAAGTCATTTGTTTGTTTTGTTTGTCCCTGTGGGGCTCAAATACAGCTTTGCATACCTCTTGTATTTTAATGTGAAGTCCTTTGTTTGTTTTGTTTGTCCCTGTGGGGCTCATATACGGCTTTGCATACTTCTTGTACTTTAATGTGAAGTCCTTTTTTGTTCTGTTTGTCCATGTGGGGCTCAAATACGGCTTTGCATGCCTCTTGTACTTTAATGTGAAGTCCTTTGTTTTTTTTTTTGTACCTGTGGGGCTCATATACGGCTTTGCATACCTCTTGTACTTTAATGTGAAGTCCTTTGTTTGTTTTGTTTGTACCTGTGGGACTCATATACGGTTTTGCATACATTTTTTACTTTAATGTGAAGTCCTTTGTTTGTTTTGTTTGTACCTGTGGGGCTCCTACACGGCTTTGTATACCTCTTGTACTTTAATGTGAAGTTCTTTGTTTGTTCTGTTTGTCCCTGTGGGGCTCATAAACGGCTTTGCATACCTCTTGTACTTTAATGTGAAGTCCTTTGTTTGTTTTGTTTGTCCCTTTGGGGCTCATATACGGCTTTACATACCTCTTGTACTTTAATGTGAAGTTCTTTGTTTGTTCTGTTTGTCCCTGTGGGGCTCATATACGGCTTTGCATACCTCGTGTACTTAAATGTGAAGTCCTTTGTTTGTTTTGTTTGTCCCTGTGGGGCTCATATACGGCTTTGCATACCTCTTGTACTTTAATGTGGAGTCCTTTTTTGTTCTGTTTGTCCCTGTGGGGCTCATATACGGCTTTGCATGCCTCTTGTACTTTAATGTGAAGTCCTTTGTTTGTTCTGTTTGTCCCTGTGGGGCTCATATACAGCTTTGCATGCTTCTTGTACTTTAATGTGAAGTCCTTTCTTTGTTTTGTTTTTCCCTGTGGGGCTCATATACGGCTTTGCATGCCTCTTGTACTTTAATGTGAAGTCCTTTGTTTGCTTTGTTTGTTCCTGTGGGGTTCATATACGGCTTTGCATACCTCTTGAACTTTAATGTGAAGTCCTTTGTTTGTTCTGTTTGTCCCTGTGGGGCTCATATACAGCTTTGCATACCTCTTGTACTTTAGTGTGAAGTCCTTTGTTTGCTTTGTTTGTCCCTGTGGGGCTCATATACAGCTTTGCATACCTCTTGTACTTTAATGTGAAGTCCTTTGTTTGTTTTGTTTGTCGCTGTGGGGCTCATATACGGCTTTGCATACCTCTTGTACTTTAATGTGAAGTCCTTTTTTGTTCTGTTTGTCGATGTGGGGCTCATATACGGCTTTGCATACCTCTTGTACTTTAATGTGAAGTCCATTGTTTGTTCTGTTTGTCCCTGTTGGGGCTCATATACGGCTTTGCATACCTCTTGTACTTTAATGTGCAGTCCTTTTTTGTTCTGTTTGTCGATGTGGGGCTCATATACGGCTTTGCATACCTCTTGTACTTTAATGTGAAGTCCATTGTTTGTTCTGTTTGTCCCTGTTGGGGCTCATAAACGGCTTTGCATACCTCTTCTACTTTAATGTGAAGTCCTTTGTTTGTTTTGTTTGTACCTGTGGGGCTCATATACGGCTTTGCATACATCTTGTACTTAAATGTGAAGTCCTTTGTTTGTTTTGTTTGTCCCTATGGGGCTCATATACGGCTTTACATACCTCTTGTACTTTAATGTGAAATCCTTTTTTGTTCTGTTTGTCCCTGTGGGGCTCATATACGGCTTTGCATACCTCTTGTACTTAAATGTAAAGTCCTTTGTTTGCTTTGTTTGTATCTATGGGGCTCATATACGGCTTTGCATACCTCTTGTACTTTAATGTGAAGTCCTCTGTTTGCTTTGTTTGTCCCTGTGGAGCTCATATACGGTTTTGCATACCTCTTGTACTTTAATGTGAAGTCCTTTGTTTCTTTTGTTTGTCCCTGTGAGACTCCTACATGGCTTTGCATACCTCTTGTACTTTAATGTGAAGTCCTTTGTTTGTTCTGTTTGTCCCTGTGGGGCTCATATACAGCTTTGCATACCTCTTGTACTTTAATGTGAAGTCCTTTGTTTCTTTTGTTTGTCCCTGTGGGGCTCATATACGGCTTTGCATATTTCTTGTACTTTAATGTGAAGTCCTTTGTTTGCTTTGTTTGTACCTGTGGGGCTCATATACGGCTTTGCATACCTCTTGTACTTTAATGTGAAGTCCTTTGTTTGTTCTGTTTGTCCCTCTGGGGCTCATATACGGCTTTGCATGCCTCTTGTACTTTAATGTACAGTTCTTTGTTTGCTTTGTTTGTCCCTGTGGGGCTCCTACACGGCTTTGCATACCTCTTGAACTTTAATGTGAAGTCATTTGTTTGTTCTGTTTGTCCCTGTGGGGCTCATATACAGCTTTGCATGCCTCTTGTACTTTAATGTGAAGTCCTTTGTTTGTTTTGTTTGTCCCTGTGGGGCTCATATACGGCTTTGCATACTTCTAGTACTTTAATAACCGCTATCCCCATACTATGTTCCATCTATGTTTTTATTTGTGGAAGTCCAATTTTACGCCCATTGACTTTCGGTTTGCCGCCTTTTTTCTAGTATTTTCTGTTTTTACTTGTGGCAGTCAAATTATACACCCATTGACTTTGAGGGCCCGGGTGGTGCAATGAATTAGGTAGTTGTATTACCGAACAACTCATACAAGCCTATCACCAATACGGCGTGGGTTCGCTCGCGGCTTTGTAAATTACAAAAAGGGTGCACTCGACTCGCAGCCGCAAGTGATAAAGTTTATCAGTTGCTTGCTCATGGTCGGTGGTTCTCTCCGGGTACTCCGGCTTCTTCCACCACTAAAACTGGTCGCCATGATATAGCTGAAATATTGCTGAAAGTGGCGTTAAACACCAAAAATCAAATCAAATGAAATCATCCATTGACTTTGCGTTTGCAAAGCCTTTTCTTGTATTTTCTGTCTTTTTACTTGTGGCAGTCAAATTATACTCTCATTGACTTTCGGTTTGTCGCTCTTTTTTGATATTTCCTATCTTTTTACTTGTGGCAATCAAATTATACGCCCCATTAACTTTCCTTTTTCTATCCTGTTTCATTCTGTATTTACTTGTTGCAGTAAAATTATACACTGGCTGACTTTCGGTTTGACAACTGTTTTCCTTCAATGTTTTATTTGCGGCCCTTTCTGGCATTGTCTACCTTTTTACTTTTGGCATTCAAATTAAACGCCCACTGAATTTTTTGTTTTTTTATCATCATGGTAATTTAGTTCTTGTCAAGAATAAAGTGGAAATACTGTTTATTTGACGTTTGATAACAACCAACAAACGATTTTTGGGGCAAATTTCAGTGCATTTTCATTTCATGAGTAGAGGATTAACGTTTGTAAATTTAGCTCAAAATACGTCTTCACAAAAAACAAATAAAACCGATTTTTACAAACAGAAAGTGTAGAAACGAAAGAAGAAAAATAATGTATTTCTTACACTAATCTGGGTTTTCAATTGATACCTATATTGTGTATTGTTGGTATTGCTTCATTATTTTGATCAAATTTGATATAAAAAGAAATGTCTTACAAGTGTTTGCTCCATCTACCGCACATCCTGTATCGTTCCTCCCGCAGCATCTGTAGAAGAGTCCAATGGCATCACATGCCTCTGTTGTCACCCAGTTTGGCGCAAAAAATCCAATGCTCTGCAGTATAAAACTAGGTCCAAACAAACAAAACAATGCGCACCAAGTTCCAAGACCTCCCTCGGCCATTTTGTAGCTCAAATTATCTATCAATTAGGAAGTGAATAAACCGAGATGCTCTTTGGTTTCCGAAATCTTGGTAGGAAGGTTAACTTCAATTTTTCAATTGAAGAAATATTGTTAATTTGAAAAATATTGATTATTGAGTGCTGCGGATTTAATAGATCTATATCTGTTGTAAAATCCGCAGCAGAAAAAAAAACACCCTGTTATATTATTTAGTTCTTTTTAAAGAGCTATGCCCCTGTGATGTACTTCCGGAATAACAATAGTTTTCTAAATTTAGGTGTATTTCGCGGAATTAAATTTATATTATATAACTTAAGATATCACAAAAAAATATTAGGGTATTGTAAAACTATATTTATACTTGTATTTGTTTAAGTATTATTTAAGAATGAACAACATAATTTTCGTAATTAATATCACATCAGATCATTATACTATTGTGTTACATTGATTCAATTGTTGAAGCAGTACATATGATTTTTTACATAATCGCTACCGAAAATTATACAATCTACAATCGATCTACCATATAGAGTTGCAATCCCATAAATTATGTCACAAATAAAAACTACATCATCACAAAGAAAGTTTATTTTTGACAATATAAAATGAGATGTAAATAACAGGTTATATTTAATAATTTCAGGCTAAGACCCAGGCTAGTGCAGACATATTCACATCATATGGTAAAATTGTGGAAACGGCTATTCGCCAGTACGTAGACCCATCACAACCAGCCGGCAGCAGAGTACACCAAGCCAATTTACTGCGTGTCGTTAACAGAACGAAGCAGAAACTCAGACCAGATGAACCAGAGGATCTCAACTTTGAGGTATTTCAACTCTTCAGAAAAGCTGAAATAATATGAAATAAAACTGATTTTTACCTACATTTAACCCTGTAACACTTTATATAAAGTTCAAAGTTCAAAGCAATTTATTGAAAGAAAGTCCAAAATTGAACATCAATTGACAAAGACAAGTCAAAAGAGATGACTAGAAATAAACATAAGTAATAAACTCGAACTCACCGACATGACTGACAGCCAGGGGTATACATTCAAATGAAACATGATACGCCGGTCCTACTATGTCGACATGTGAATTTTTACTGAAAGCAAAGAAACGGTGCTTTTATTTATTTATATCAAATATATCTTGTGTTATTATGTCAATTGCATTATACATTTTGTACTTGAATTCTGAATTAAAACCATTCAATGCAAAACAGAAAATTGTAACTGTATTTATTTTGTAGGTATTCCAGGCTCTGAAGACCTCCTTCCTGCACCTAGCTTTCGTGGTCTTGTTGCCGACTTTGAACCTGGTGTATGGCAAGCCTTCCGTGAAGTATTCCCTGGTTTGGTCATCAATGGGTGTCTGTTCCATTTCACACAAGCTATCTTCAGACATGTTCAAGAAGTTGATGGCTCTACCCTTTCTGCCTGCAGAGCACATCCAGCCTGCCTTTATGTGTCTCCGACAACTGCAGACAGCACCACTTCAGCGTCTGGTAGACTACGTTGAAACCAACTGGATCCACAACACCATCTGGCCCGTCGAGTCCTGGTCCGTATACAACCAGCCTACAAGGACCAACAATGATGTAGAGGGTTGGCACCGGCGCATCAACAAAAAGGCCACAGACGAGAAGAAGCCATTCTACCTCCTTGTTCCACTTCTTCACGAAGAAGCAACACTTCTGCCTACACAACTGAAAATGGTGACAGAAGCCAAGCTGACCAGACAACAAAGGTCGTCATCCCGCTACCTACAGTCAAAGTTCTTCGAAGTATGGGAACTCTACGAGAACGGTCAGCTTTCTGCCAGTCAGCTACTTCGTACCTGTGGACAACTCAATGGACCATCATCAGACCGCTAAATACGCTGTTATGACATTTGTTTAATGTGATTAAGTGAACTTCAGCAACATAAATTATGTATGGTGTATTTTAAGTTCTTTGTGATTTGTGCATTGTTGTTATCATTGTTATAGTTCTAAAAGATGAATAAAAACAATCATATTATTCTTTTATCTAACAACATAGGGGAGCACCAGTCAAGTATATTATATACAATAAATATTGCCTCATAAAACTATTATACATTGACAAAAAGTACAAACTATCAGTTATGTAGCATTACACTATCTGTACACAAAACATGATAAAGCATAAAAAAAGAACCAGACGGTAATGAGATAAAGCCAGAATTTGTACATGATAAAAGTGACACTAAAACTACTTTTTCGGTAAAATATTACAGGTTCGCAATGTTAAATGTGCACGGGTGGTTTGCTACGTCACACACACGGGATACTTGAATATCGCCTCGAGGTACAGAAGGTTTATGCAGTTGTAGAATTTAAAAAAAGGAAAACTTAAAATTCGGGGCAATGATACCGTTCACACAAAGCCTACATCGAAGCAATGTTCAAGTATCCGTGCGTGTGATGTAGCAAACAACCCGTTAATGTGTGTAAAGATACTTGGCAAAAATTAGGGTGGAGTTGGTCACACAGAAGGTACGAGTTTGTAAAGGTTCTTGTTGATAAATAACATAAGATTGGCTACGAAAATACATGTAGAGTTTATATTGAGGATAGCGTACGAGTTAGTATTGAATATTTGATGGTAAAAAAAAAGGCACTACTTATGGGTAAAATAGTGAAGGTACGAGTTGGTAAACAGTAAGGTACGAGTTGGTAAATAATAGGGTACGAGTTGGTAAAAAATTGGGTACGAGTTGGTAGGGTACGAGTTGGAAAAGGTACGAGTTGACATGGAACCTTCGACTGTAGGTCTTACCAGTGATTTGTATGCTGTTTCTTTTATCTTGCTGTTGTTTATGTTCAAGTTTCGTTTAAAAAATCCTATAGTTTTGTTAGCCTTGTTGCAGATGTTCCTTATGTGATCGTTCCATTTTAGGTCGGCACTGATAGTACACCCAAGATATTTGGCAGATTTTACAGCCTCAAGTGTATGACCATGTAGGTGGTATTCTCGCACTATTGGTTTTCTTTTGCGAGTTATAGTTAGCACATTACACTTGTCTGGGTGGAATGCCATTTTACATTTCCCTTCCCATTTTGCTAGTTTGTCCAGATCTTCTTGCAGGTTGTCAGCATCTGTGTCTGACGTAATTGTCAGGTACACTATGGTGTCGTCGGCAAAGAGTCTGACCCTGGAGAGAATTCCTTGTGGCATGTCGTTTATGTAGAAGAGGAATAGACTTGGGCCAAGTACAGATCCATGTGGTACTCCTGATTCCACGTTTATGGAGTCTGATTTCCCCAATTCTACAACGACCACTTGTTTCCTTTCTGCTAGAAAATTTTGGATCCACCTGTTGGTTTACCCCCTTATACCGTAGTGTACCAGTTTGTGGGTTAACAGACTATGACTAACTTTGTCGAAGGCCTTAGAGAAGCCATTATTAGACAATCTGTTTGCTTTCCTGTGTCAAGGTTTTTAGAAATGTCATCAATAAACTCTAATAGTTGCGTTTCACAGGATACTCCCCTTCTGAACCCATGCTGTAAGGGATACATGATGTTGTTTGCATCAGCGTGCTTCATTATATGACTTGTCACTAGGTGTTCCATGATCTTACAACATATGCACGTTAATGAGATTGGTCGATAATTAACTGCTTCAAATCTCTTTCCCTTCTTAAATATTGGGCTTACATTTGCATTTTTCCATATGTCTGGTAGGTCACCGGTATCATAGGACCGTTTGAAGATAGTTTTGAGAATGGGTGCTATGTCAGTTGAGAGTTCTTTTAGCACCCTTGATGTGATGCCATCTGGACCAACAGCTTTGTATGGGTTTAAATTTGATAGTAACTATGCTATTCCGTTTTCAGTGATGTTCAGATCTTCTATTGTAGGATATGATGTGTTGGTCATATTACATCGTTTTTGGAAATCTGTCTTTGTAAATTCTGATTTCTCTGAGAAAGCCGATTGAAACTGGTTGTTTAAAATGTTGGCTTTTTCAACTGGGTCTGAGTGTAATAACCCTCCATTTTGTAGTGGTGGTATTTCATTTCCGTCAGATCTTTTATGTTTTATAAATGTCCAGAAGCGCTTCATACAGTTAGGTTGTTTGTCATCATTAGGATCCGGTGTTATAATATCCTCAATGTACTTCCAGTATGCCCGTCTTATTTCCCTCTGTACTAGTCTTTTTAATTCTTTGTATTTCTTTTTATGCTTGGGATCTCCTGATTTCTTTTGTTTTTTATAAAGTCTGTCCCTTTGCCGGATAAGACGTTTTATATCCCTTGTGATCCATGGGTTACCATCTTTTATCTTAGCTGTTTTTTGTGGTATGTTTTTATCTATACTGTCTTCTAGTTCCTTCTTGAAATAGTCCCAGAGTTCTTGTGTACTGTTTCCATTTTGGTACATCTTCTCTATCTCCTCTTTTATCATTTTCAGTTTGTCCTTAATGTTCTCCCAATTTTGCCTTTTTGTAAAGTGGTATTTTTCTCGGTCTTTGTGTGCGTTTTGTTGGTATGGTGTTTAGCTCTGCAAAAACGATATCATGGTCAGATAGCCCTGGTATTGTCTCTATCCTATTGAAGCAATTTGGAAAGTTTGTAATTATGAGATCCAGTGTATTTGATTCTCTGGTTGGCTCTTCTACCATTTGTACCAGTCCATGGTCATCTAGGATGTCTGTGAATTTGTGGTGTATGTTCACATGATAGGTATTTGCTTTTAATGATTTTGTCTTCCAGTCCCAGCCGGGTAGGTTGAAGTCGCCAGCTGTGATGATGAATGCATTGGTAATTTTTTCAGCTCTGTTTATACTTCTCTCATATTCTAAGTACCCATTCTCATTTGATGTTTTTGGATTGTAGAAACAGCTTAGATAAACAGTTTTATGGCCCACAAGTTCTAGCTTGCACCAAACTATTTCGCAATCTGTTTCAAGTTCGGGGACGGATGTTACGTTAAATGTGTCTTTTACTGCAATCAGAACTCCCCCTCCTCCGCAGTTTCTATCTTTACGAAAGATGTTATAGCCGGAAGGAAATATCTGGCTGTCTTTGATGTTTGAATCAATCCATGTTTCTGTACCAAAGATTATGTCTGGGTTTGTGCTGTCAATAAGGTTCGTACCTGCCCTTGTTTTCCTTTAATGGACTGAAAGTTTACATTTAATATTCTGAGTGGTGCATTTTCCTTTGTTCGTCTATTCTTTTTCCTATCTGGTGTATATGCATGTATTGGTCTGATGTTGTTTGATGGTATTGGACTATCTAGAGAGGTATCTGACAGTACACTGTAGTGATTTGATGTGCTAAAGATGAGAGAATAGCACAGTGTCGAATAGTTTGGATATCCACACATAATACAGTCCCACGCAATTGCGCTGTCATTTGCAAATTCATTGTAGGATCTAGTGCCCATGGATTGGCACGAAATAAGGTACCACTGATTGCATGTATCACACACTATGCCTCTGTCATCCCATGTAACTGGCTGATCACATGTGCCGCATGGATAGATGGTAGCATCAGGTCCTGGATTAGGGTTGATGTCATTTGATGTTTGTATAAGGATAATTACAAGATAGGCTAGTAATGAGTTCCTTCTTATGACTGATGATTTATGTAAGCCTCTGTCTTTCTCTAGTTGATAAAAGGTTATGGTAAGTATATCACTGGTTTTGTTAAGGTGTGCATTTACCAGTACATAGTTGTGAGTATCATTTCTGGTAGGTGTACTATCTGTGTATACACATGATGTAGTGTTGATGAGTATGATCAGGTATAACAGTAACATTTCTACGGTTTTATGTTGGTGAATATGTTATTCAGTGCAGTTATCCTATGTTTTGGTAACCAATCAGAACTAATATTTGTTAATCATGTGACAAGTTATAATGCAATTTTTACTTACCTAGCTACTCGATACAACATTATGTGATACAGTATGTCAGTGACTTGCGACAGGTTGGTGGTTTTCTCCGGGTCCTCCAGTTTCATCCACCAATAAAACTTACCGCCATGATATAGCTGAAATATTGTTGAAGATGGCATTAAACGCCATAATTTCTAAGCATTATTGGGCCTGGGACTATTATACTGATAGTATAATAGTCCCAGATTGGGCTAGCTAAATATGTTTAGCCTATAGTAAAAACAAATAGAAAGAAAAGAAAGTACTGGTACGTTCACTCATCGTTGTAAGGTTTGAATTTGCTAAACAACAGGCAAAATAAATACATTTAGTTGAAAATACCTGAGCTGTTATCTTGACTGCTACTACTGTACCGGGATCAGCTGTGTGACAATGCTGATTACGTCCTGCACGGAAGTTGGAACCTTTCTGCATGACTGTTGCTGAACACTTTGTTGTCTGGTTGCGTACTGAACACCACCATGTCGTTGAATCACCTTTCTGTTTCTGAAAAAAAAAACATATAATTAACATAGAGACCCAATACAATGGGTAACTTTTTTAATAATGGACCAACAATTTTGAAATTAATTGTAAGAGTTCGTATATATCATATATTAATAAACATCTAGAAAAAAATTGTTGATTTGAAAACTTGATTTATAAGTATTGTTTTGTGAAGATTTATAGAAGTCAAACAGACTATACAACAAATAGCCGTATAGTTGTTTCTTTTGGCAGGCTGCAAATTTTCGCGGTAACCTTCGTTAATATTTTAACCATGCCGACTCTAAATAAAACTTATTTATTTATTAATATTTCAGGTTCATGTAAACTTTTCCCCGTACATTTTTTTTGTTTTTGCTTAAATTCGTTAAAATTTACATGGTTTATCAGAAAATAACTGCATCTACATAGTAATTAACGAGAACTTTCTATCACAGCTTCAACACAAATGTACTGTATTTTTCCTTAATTTGTAATGAGTGGATCAAAGTTACCTTAACTGTGTACATATACCCGTCGATGTCTACCAGCTTTCGCTTTCCTCGTTGAGATGCGTTGTCCACAACAGTGTAGGTATGTGTGTTAGTACTAGGCTCTGGAAGTTGTTTAGGAAGACTGTCATCTAGAATCGAACTGAAAAGTAAATGAACATAAAAATATGCATACAAAAAAATCACGTGTAAAAGGTTCAACAACTGTTTATCTGTGTTACGTCGTTATATATAATGTACAAATGTACATTGATCATTGTCAATTGAATATGCCATCAATTGCAGATGTATATAATATATTTTTGTATGTCTCTGACAGTGACGTGACGATGTTCAGCTTAATTGTCATTTTCAAGAGGGACGATAAAGACGACGGCTATTACGATTTAAGCTTAAGCTAAAAGAATTAAGCTTGCACTTACTTTTCTTGAATGATATTTGGCATATCAAATGAACGTTGTGAAACGTCGAAGGACTGGTCGGCGTCTAGGTGCACAGTAGAACCTTCTTCTGGAATGGTAAATGATTACTCGTTTTGGTCTGAAGCTGCTGTAGTAGTTGTGTACTCTGGCTCTGCTGGCTGTGAGTGTACTGCTGAAGTCTGGTCTTCATCAATTGAAAAACACTATAGTCCGGTGCCAGCAACACAGATAGTCCCGTGCCACTGAATAACTGTTATTTTAACGTTAATTTGCACAAATATATAGACTTACACGAATTGGAAAGGTTTTATGGTCTACCTTGAACCAATTGAGACAAACATTATAACAAAAAAAGAGGACAGCTTACTCACAATATGCTTCGATGCAATGTATTTTTTTTAACAAAATCGGTATTTTTACCTCAGGGTCACAAGTTTGTGTAGACGACCTTGAAAATAGCAGACCACTTTCACTAGATATGATTGAATATCCGGAGACAGAAATGATTTTTGCATTCCGTGACATAAAGCTTATTTG
>MJUT01048798.1:0-11479 GCA_002080005.1 Gigantidas platifrons
TTGTAAAATTATTGGACAGTGATCAGACCTATAGCTATTTATTATTTTAACATCATGAACTTGGTGATTAAAACTCAGAAAGAAATCTAGTCTTGCCTGTTTTAAAGGAGTGCGTGTTCTCCATGTATATCTTTTTAGAACATAGTAAAGTACTCTCGACAATAGAATTTTGCCTTACTTAATCATTAAGACCATGGATTTTCACCATTGTTCCGCAAGGCAAAATTCTATTGTCTTGATTACTTTACAATGTTCTAAGTTTGTAAGAACATGATAATTCCTGTCTTCGTGTGCATATATTAGATTCTTTAGGCCAAGGGGGTACTTAAAATATACTCTTTGATGTAGAGGTTTGATTGATCATTATTGTCCATTATAGTGACAGATGAAGACAATATTTATTGACATTGATTGATGTGTTTTGCGGATTCTTTATGGTGGTCGTTCATTTTGGTTTCTGATCTGTCAATCAAAATGACATTTTTTATGGTGGTGTACCTGCTCATAGAATTTTTGAAATTCCTTGGGCTAAAACTTGACATTGATGGATGAGATTTATAGATCATTATGGTGGTGTTTACTTTTGGTCTTTGATCTGTCAAGCATTTTGACATCTTTATTATTGTGTGGTGTATTTATTTGGTGTCTTCAACCTATGCCAACAGTTTGAAATATCATATTCAAGGTATGCCAACAAACATTTTATTACAGGTCTATGTCATTATTACATGACAGGTGATTGATGAGGGTGGTCATGTGATTTTGCCAGCCAATCAGATTGCATCAGTGTATATTCTTAATGTTTTTTTATTAGTCATTGCATATTTATTATGTCATTGTGGTCACGTGACTCTTTCGATCAATGGAATTGTAGAAGTGAAGTACCGTTATTCTACTGTTGGGGCCGCCGATTGAGCGCCCATGTAAAGGGGATCCAGGGAGCAAGGCCCCAGTCGAAAAATGTGACTTAACTTGACTGGATTATCACTGGACAGTTTCGAGAACAATTAAAATTCCGAGACGTATAATAAACCAAGAGCCAAGAAGGGTGTCTACTCTAGACGTCCATCGAGCACAAGAAAGTGTTAGCATCAGTTTTGTCTCATTGTAGCTTCAAAGCCCCCCTTTTTTCTTTTAAATTGTTTCTCTTAGAAAGTCAGACGAGACAACTACCTCGTCTGCCTTAATGGTAGTTACGGTCCTGTATTTGTTGTTGGAAATCCAGCTCCTTGGCTTGGGTAGTCTCAGTAAATAAGGAGGGGCTACACTGTTAGTGGATCCCAACCCTCTTCTCTTGATAATTATAATCTATTGATATTTTTCTCTTAAAACAGATTTTATATGCTAACGATAAAATAATTGACGATTGTTTCTGACCATTAAACTCCATATTTCCCAATATATTTACACGATTTGTAAGGTTTGTCCAAAAATCAATTTAAAAAAACAATAAACAATTCTAAACTTATTAAAAAAATATCATTAATATCACAGAAACTTTTACAGCAAGGCTCTTTTTTCGAAAGTTAATAGTTTATTTGTTTGCTATATGGTGTTTAACGCCACTTTCAACAATATTTCAGCTATATCGTGGCGGTCAGTGTTATTGGTGAAGGAAACCGGAGGACCCGGAGAATTCCACCAACCTGTCGCAAGTAACTGGCAAACTTTATCACATAATGTTGTACACCTCGCACTGATCGGCATTCGAAATCACAACATCGGTGGTGATATGAACGGATTGCATAGGTAGTTGTAAATCCAACTACCATACGATCACCAGGCGATGAAATCACAAAATAAAATTATTTATACGGTTGTTAACGTTTTAAACATCTGTATTCACTGAAAATAATCAACATATCCAAAATTAATAACATGCGGCGTGCAATTAGAACATGCAAACATAATATTATTGTTACGGATGCTCCATCAATACGACTGACTTTCCTGTCGTTGATCGCTTGTTTGTTTGCAAAGCGAAAAAAGGACGTCGCGAAAAAAGGACGTCATGTTAGAATAAGTAATAATTCGTGATTCCAAACTATAACATTGTATTGTCACCTACCATTTTTAAAGTAAAATCAGTTGTAAATAATATCTTTTAAACGGGTTTGTTCTAATTTCAATTTCAATTCAAATATTTTATTTAATAAAATGCATAAATTTAATTATACAATATCCAATTGGATTGCACATCCGGCATGGCCGATTTAAGTACTCTCCCTCAATAACAAAGAACATCAAGTATAATAATAAGAATAAATAATTAATTTACATATAATTAGTGTACATAATTTTTACTTACGAGAAATTCAAAATTTTGTAAAAATGTTAAAACTGTCCATTTATTCATTATAATTGTGAAATTTGCCAATTCAGAGTTCGAATAAGTTAACAAGCAATTAATATATTCTTCTGTATATTAAGGATACATATGTACATGTATTTATAAGCACATAAAAATGCATATTCATACATATGCATACATACATTGTATACAATCAATATAGATATATATATTTGTTTAACCATCTTAAGCAACAAATTTAAAAAAAAAAGATTCAAAGCATATAATACAAATTCAAATTGAAAAATGTTAATACATGTACATGTAGTCAAATCTCTTGGTTCTACAAATAAAGGTGCGAACAGAGTTCATAATAAGTACATTATCATCAAAAGAAAGTTCAGGTGATCCCCTTAAGAGTACATCAATGTTTAGATATTCGGCTAAATCTCTCAGTTGAGTAAACAGCAAAATTCTTTGACAAACGAAAAGTGGACAGACATAAAAGTAGTGGAAGTTGTCTTCAAACATCACCCCCACTGGGACACCTCGAACTATCTGGCAAGTGTGACAAAAACTTGTGTTTCTTCTAATTGTTCACACTGAAAATTAACTCGTTCTCGTCATGATATAAATGAAAAATTGGCGAGTTGGCGTTAAACAACAATCACTTGTACTCACTCTAATTTTTCTTCCGTAAAACAGTTGATATGAGATATTTCAGGTGAGGAAACTATTCAATTAGTTTTAGGTAATTGAATTCTGCATCGTCATCAATTACAAATGCTAATGTTATAATGTAAGAGTCGAGGGGGTAATAGGCAGCTACCATAGGGAGCATAACCTCATTGTCCCAAATGCAAATATTCATGTCTGAGGTATTTTTTTTTTTAGAAAAAAATTAAAATATGCAGTAAGAATACCATACCATAAGAACAGTTCGAAAATATTATTGGAAAATCGTAATAGGAGGGCGTAAAATCGATACAACGAACATGCATCTGTTAATTATGTAATCATTATTTTATTGTTAAATAATTATAGGTAGTATATTTTATAGGTGTCAAACCATTATTAATAACATGTTCAACAATTGGATTCGGAAACAAGCAACCAGGGGTCCGTTGTTGAACTTATGATTGAGCTAATCTTATGATTAACCCTAATTACATGATTCATTCCTAATCACATAATTAGCTAATTCAATGATTAAGTATGATTAGTTAAGACATTGATTAGAAAAGAGTACAGCAACACAATTTAATAATTGCATTAACTAAGAATGGGATTAGGAATTAATTATATAATTAGGGCTAATCATTAGTTTAATCACAAGTTCAACAACGGACAACAACTTATATAATATCCGTCTACACGACTGCATTTGTCTATTATCCAATCGTAAGACCGACTGGATTCTTTTACGCACAGCTTTTTGGAAGTGAATGAGGACAGGTATTACGTAATAGTTATACACTGAGGTATAGGTGTTTCTGGATTAGAAACCATGAGGGCCGGAGGCCCGAGGGGTTTCTAATCCAGAAACACCGTATACCGAAGTGTATAACTAACTTACTCCCCAGGTTATTCTAAATACACGAGCTATTCATTACAGAGTGTCATAGGAAACAAAAACAATAAATACAGAAACATTTAATTCCATAAAACGATACATTTTTGTGGTTTCCCCATTGGGTACCCCTTCTTTAAAGATAGATTGAAGGTCTGAGTTGTATTTAAGGATTAAACAGATTGATTGGTTAATAATGAATGATAATCCTGAATACTAGTTATTCAATATTATTTTACAACATGGTCTTTAGGAATGATAGACGTGTTATATTGTACTGAACTTTTTGTAGAAAATGGATATTAACCAAAAAACCATATTGTCACAAATATTACTCAGAACAGCCAAATAAAGTATTATATAGTATTATATAATAAAGTAAGTAAGAATATATATTGAATATTACAAAGTATTTTTCGACCCATAAACTTTTAAGTTTTTAAGTGCGCATTTAACATGTCAATGCTTTTTTTTTAACCACGGAAAACAGACTTGGGTTCAGACAATTGAAAAAGGGGTTTCAGAATAAAAAAAAAATGTGATTACAGTCTAATTTTTCACAATTTTAATATAATTTTAACAAATTTTTCGAGAAAAATGGAGACCCCCCTCTCCGAAATCCTCCCTACCGGATCCACCAATGGATAAACTTTTGAAAGAGTGCCGACATTTAATGTATTTTCTTTTTACAGTACTTTCCCCGCCAAGTTTTTTTTTCCAATTATTTATTATAATTTAGTTTTTCCTTTTTAGACTATAATTCATTAACAAGATTTTTTACTATGCTTCATTAATAAAATCTTTATGTTTTCTTTTTCAGTTTTTCAAGATCCAGTTTTCATGTTGTCTTCAGCTGAGTGGTAATTAATTACTTCATTGTTGTAGGCACAATAGGCCGTGCTCATAGGGTGTGAAGACAAGGGTTTCCAGAAACCCCTGCCGTCACACCCTGTGAACACAGGCTATTGTTCTAATAACAATGAAGTAATTCATAGTATGCAGTTTCAGAGATAGAAAGTGTATGGTTTAACAATAGACCTGGGGTGTAAAGACAAGTTAAATAACACAGGTGGACGGACTGACTTCAGTTCAATAATGATAATTCTAAAAATGAAAAACATTTCAAAACATTACGTGGTATTCTTGGTTAATTTACACATAGTACTGAGTATATCAGGTACGTATATATATATCTATGTATTGTATATGTGAAAAGGTGATCAGATTCAATTTCAACAAATATAAATCAATCTATTGTAAAATATACTCAACTGTTTATTATGTAATGTACAAGAGTTACGTTCTTGCAATATGCTATTTTGCACTTCCGAAAATCAGCATAGCATTTCCAAAAGACTTTTTTTTTAATTTCAGAAAGACTTTTTTTTTCATTTCCGAAACGTTTTTTTTTATTACAATTCCGTAGATATTAATTAAAGTTCCCAAAATCAATTTTGTTTTATACTTCTTCCGTTAGACAGGTTGTACCTCTGTACCCTCTCAGTCTGTTCACCATTGGCCGGGGGTAGGAATTTAAGTATGATATTTGTAAGTGTCTTTTAATTACAAACTTTTGAAACTGGTTTAAACATTTCGGCCTTTTAAACCTGGTTGAAACATTTCAGTTGTTTAAAACAGGTCTATATCCAATTTCAAATATCCGAAACGATGGAGAATTTATAGTCCAAAAAGGAAACATACGTGTGTCTTGACATACTAACAGAAACATATTCATGGTATATTACTATAGTATTAATAAACGGGTGCTTTTATATTGGCCCTGTTATATGTTCAAGTTCTGTAATAATGACCCGAGGATGGCTGTAAAGACCCGAGGCAACACCGAGAACGTCGAGGACCATTACAACCACCAGAGGGCTATTATCACAGACCGAGAGCATATAACAGGGCCAATCACAGACCGAGAGCATATAACAGGGCCAATATGAAAACACCCATTTATTAAAACTTTTATTAACCAATAAGAATAAGAATTCGTGTTAGGATTTTTTTGATTTTTTAAAAACTTAAAAAAAAACTTACCTCTATTTTTTCAAAATGCAGAATCCTTTCAAAGTACATGTTTCGTTCATATTGGTGCAAATATGAGGTATATAAATATTTGATTCATTATATCATATATTTCAACCATGCCTTTGATAATACATGTATTTAGATATTCCCTATATTTCTATCTGAATAGAGTTACTTCCCCTTTCAAATTTATCATTTTTTAAAAATTCTTTCATATGTATTCAAATTGTTATATTTGTAAGTTTTGGTCCAAATCTAATATTTATATACATCCATAACAGGGGCGTAGCTAGAGCAAATCGAAGTATACGCATAATTTCGGCGAGGGGTCAGAGGGCCGTTCAAGGCTCCCAGTGGGTCCAAGGCAAAGCCCTGGTAGGGGGTCAAGGGGGCAAAGCCACCGGAAGCTCCTGGATTTTACCAGATTTACATACTTCAGAACCTGTTTGCGCGTCACGGTGAGTATGTTTTGTTCTGCCTACAGTTCACTATCTGTGTTTTATGGTCAGGTCGTATGTGCCGAAGATGGATATAGAAAACACGTATTGAGGATATGACATATAATTCGTTATCTACACAACATACTTAAATTATAATGTTGAAGTGTTGATATCATTAGATCTTTACTCAAGCTTGTGAAAATGATCCTTCTTGGATGAACAGTTGAAAATGAATGACGCACTGGTCTTTAAATTTCTTGCATGTCACAACTCAACATATTTAATTTTCTGACAAAATATTTATCCCTCTAACCACGAAGAAGGGTCGGATATCTTTTTCATGGATTGGGAAGGCAAGGGGCCATGTGCGAATTGCCCTTTGAGACTGAAAATATCCGCTTTTGATTTGAATTTTTCTCATGAAATTTTAAAGAATGGCCCCTTGAGATATTGAATTTCTTCAAAAATGCTGCAAATGGCCCCCTCTCAAAATTTTATTCCACACTCCTGTTTTTCATATGTTTGGTTTTCACTGGTCGGTTAGTATGCAGGGATTGGGAAGGCGAAAATGACCCCTTCCCTGTTGTTGTTATGTAGATTCCTCCTTTGTCTGGAGAACTGCACAATGAATACAGCCACACTCACTATGGAAGAGGATGACATTTTTCAAAGAAAGAATATGGGATATATGCCGAGAACACAGCAACCCACATCTTACACAAAGTGCATTCAAAATGCTCAATTTTAACCGCGTGTGAAGCGCTTTTCTGGATTAACATTCATTCATTGTATGAATTCACAGAATCACTGCACATGAAATGAACCCTTAAATTGCAATGATTTGATTTAAAAATTTCGTGATATAAAATTCATATGAAATCTTAAAAGAATGGCGCCTTGATTTGTCAGACTGTCGGACAGACTTTCAGAATCATTGTCTGCTGTATGTAGATGAGGATGTTCAGACAGACAGGCGTAAATACATTGGTAAAACTTATTTCTTCTGCCGCTAATGACGACCAGTGATGCTTTGATATACTAGACGTTTTTCTATCAAATTCACTAACTTTCATTTCTACTTTCATTGCTTCGAACAGACGGACACCAAGTTATGCCCAATGACCAATATTGATATTGCACTGATAAAGACGACAGGTGAATACTCTGACATATCAATTATAGAAAATCAATACGGACGCGAAGAACGTTCTGGGATGATCACGAAATTCCGGTGCGTAATCTAGACATTCCAAATCTGGAATCGGATAATTTTCAATCTGGTTTAGAAATCATTTAAAACCGATAAATGGAACGTCTTCTTACTTTTAACGTTTGATTTCATCGAAAAACGCATATTTCGTTTTTAGCTGATTTGTTTATGTGTACGCAATTGCGTTTTTGCGTATAGGGAGCTACGCCCCTGCATAAAAATTATAAAAATCTGAAAAATCTATTGTAAAATTTTAATTTTAATGGTTAATTTTATTTTTTTTCAACCAAATCGTACCTACTGTAGCACTTTTCAAATTTAAAGGGGCATTAGCTACGATTTTGACCAAAACAATTATTTGACCAAAACAATTATTCGTTTTGGAAATTGGTAAATAGCTTTAAAATGATGAAATAAAGGTAAACATTTCACATTAAACAGCTTATCGAACCACGTTCCGCCTTTTGAGAACGAAAATTACCATCAATTACTTATTTGCTTGTAAGCAAATAATTTGACCTCGCTTTTTCCGTATGCAATTGACCTTACTAATGACAGGTAAAAACGAATAATTTGTATTTTTTCGCTTATTAACTGCCAACTTGCATGGTTCTTTTTCCGTAATTAACACGGACTAAAAGCAGATTCACAAAAAATAAGAAATTAGTTCATTGTTGTACTGATTTAATGACGATTCGACAAATTCCGTAAACAATGTCGATAATTAATAAGATGACGTCCATTTCTTGATCGATCTCAAAACACAAGCAGTTACACGTTTTTTTCCCGATGCGCGTACATTTCATAACATTTATAAGTTACAGAAACACGTTTTATTAAGGCATCAATCATATCTGATAATTTTTATGGGTAACAAATTGTACGATTTGGCAGATAATGCCCCTTTAAAGAGATATATATATTGTTGAGCACTCATTGTGTTGTAGGAAAGGAGAGAAGGTTTTAAAATATAAATGTAATCTACGTGTCATACCCGGATGTCATAATGGCCCTGTTAATCCATAATGGACCGACTAAAAGCCATAATGGACCGACTGTAATTGTAGTATATCTAACTGTGATGTCCGATTACCAAAAATATGTCAGGAATGACCGCACAACTGATAATTCACGAATGCGCGAAGCACATGAGTACATTATCAGTGTTGTGCGGTCATGAGTGGCATATTTTTGGTAATCGGACATCACAGTTAGTTATACTGTTTATTATATAGACAGTTTTGAGCCAATAAATTTGGTATTTTCTTTCATTTGCATTGCATGTGTTTATTTCTTTATTGCGCATTAATATGCAACTCTGTCCTTGGCTACTCGTTGACTGAAACGTTTGTCTAATGCTTTCAATTTTGTAAATAAATAACTTCATATGCACTTATTTCGATTAGGAATGTAATTTTCATGTTGTTTACTTGTAAACTTTGTAATCATAGTATGCACTTGACCTTGAAAGACAATTTTATTTATTGACACTTGATGTATGTTTCGTTTTGAATATGTACATTTCATTTGTAGCCTTGTGGGAAGAATGTTTTGTGAAAGAAGTCGGATGCATACCAATATTTGGCCGTTAACAAAACCAAAACCTATTTCAAATTCGATGTATTATATAATTAGAAAACAAGTAATTTAACAAAAAAAAATCAAAACAAAAATAGCTAGGAAATGTAAATCGTTAAATGTGGGTCCAAACGGTTCAAACGTTAAATGTGTAATTTAAACGGTTTACAACGGAAGGTAAATGGACTAAAGTTCACTCAGAATCGGAATCACTAAACGATAAAGGTAGGATTCTTTTATATTTTGTTTTTGCTATTTGTAGTCCGGAATCATCACTTTGTCTTTTCTGACTAAACTAAGGATTGTTAAAATTAAAAGTCCCCCATAAATGTAAGTGTTCCCATAAAAAAGAGATGACATCTTAGTGTCAAAATTCATTGAACTAGTACTTGTGGTTGACGAAAGTTGTGACAAATTTGGATTCATTTCACAAGAAGCAATAGAATGAACACTTTTATTTGGAGTTAATTTATAGCAGACGATCTTTTAGGGGTGGTTAAAGTTTTACTTTTTGGAAAAATTCTTTTCGCCCAGACCACATGTTTTTAGAGCATAATTCTGCCATGAAAAGTATCAAAACTGTCAATGTTTGCTAAATTTACCTGCTTTTTATTGTATCACAATGAAATACTAGATTAAGATATCATTTTGCTTATTTTTTTAAATATTTCCTTTATCGTAAATGAAACTAACAATCTGTCAATGAAGTGAAGCAAAGGGACATCACTCCATATAATATTCTAAAAAAAAATAGTTCCGGCTCGAAAAATGGCGGGAAAAATAGCGAGAGTGAAAATAAAAATGATAAATTCACTAGTGAAATTATCGTTTTTATTTAACTCGGAAATCACGGTATTTCATCGATATCTATATAATAAACCAGTATATTTTGTACATATAAATACCTATTTGTTAATAAAACACAATGGCGAACTTTATCACATATTTTATTGAAATAACGCCGAATTTGCATGTGTAATAAAAACGCGAGAGCTTGATATCGGGCCGATATCAAGGTCTCGGGCTGATAACAAGGGCATTATGAAAAAGGCCATGTATTAATCTATGATCATTGCTCTCTCTAATCTTCGTGCAAAAGCGCATGACTCAGGATAAAATACTCATATCCACCAACCTATGTTAAAACTCACAGCACAGTATGGCTTATACGAATTAAGGTCACAATGATTTGCTTTCTACCAAAATTAAATCACAACACCAATACTTAGACGATTACTGTAAGCAATCCTAATTTTCTAACATTTGTTAAACAAATTTATCCCAAAGGAACTTGCGTTGAATAAAGGATAAAAATACAAGTGACTCTTGTAATTTTCAGGGGTTTATATTTTTCAAGGTAAATTTAACACACACGTTTACGACAAAAGAAACTATTTTGTTTCCCTATCGTCAATTTCCCTTTTCTTTATGATGACATTCCGTTGACCGTGCATCATATATCGTTTACTTTTGTCAGTTAGCTCGTCTTGCACGTATTTGTAATAATGCTTTGTTAATATTGGTGCATGAAATTGATGAACATCACTGTTTAAACTTTCTTTTCATAACACAAAGTCATTGCATTTAAATATATGGATTTAATAAGAAGAGTTTCAAGATATCAAAGGGTTAATCGTAATCCGTAAATCGAAGAAGAACAGACAACACAGTGGCCAAAAGAAAAGGACAAAAGGACAAACAACGATCTATAAAACTAAAGATCGATTAACACTAGTTATACAATAATTATTGACGCCATGTCATATAAATGTCATTAAAGACTATAAATAACGTTACAGAACACCGAAGATGCAGTCAAACAGGACAATCCAGAGAAACTGGCAATATAGGGTACACAAGACGAAGACGAACTTTTATCAATCATGTAATGTGCAAAGCCACACGAATTTTTGCTTAAATCATCGGTATATTATATAACATCATATTTCAAATGCAATCTTAATAACATACAATGCATATTATGCAAATACAAAATAAAAATAAAAGAACCGCCTAGCTCATGAATGCGCGACGTATCCCCCCGCATTTAATGTTTAGTTTTATATATTTATAGAAAGCAGCCTTGCAGTCTTAATGTATAACATACTTACAAGCCACATGCAAAGATTATTCAAATCTATCCATGTTTACTAAAGTTATCACATAAACAAGACACAATTCTCAAAATTGGTGATTTTTAACCAAAAACTAACATTTCCCCCCAAAACACTTGCTTCAAATATTTCCATGTTAGAACCAATCCAAGATAATGATAATTACAAGCTACTTGCAAAATATTATTCAAATCTATCCATGTTTACTAAAGTTATTGCGTAAACAAGACAATTCTCAAAATT
>MJUT01048798.1:12136-49207 GCA_002080005.1 Gigantidas platifrons
GACAAGAAAGACAAACAATTTTATTTTGTAAGAAAAATAACTATTATCCCTCCCGATAATAAACATCTTCGCTAGCCAAGTGTTACGATCCGCTCTACTCATCTTCATCCTTGGCATCGTTAGACGGATTTTCGTAATTCCCGCGCACTGCCACCTGCTGGATTTTGACAGTTACGCCCCTTGTAATGATGTCATTTTCAGCCAATCGACGCGAGGCTTTCATTTCCTTTCGTTTGAATGCCCTGAAAATTGACTCGAGATTATAATATGGCTGATTTTCAAGCGAAGGTTTGTGAAAAATTTAATATAAACTCACTGACAGACAATCAGAGCAAATCTATAACGGCTATTATAAACAGAAAAGATGTCTTTGTTGGCACGATGTAAAGCGCGTTCTGATTGGTTGCCGCTACCATTAGCTGCATTACATATAAACTGTCACCGTGTGACCTCGAAAATCCGTCTAACGATGCCAAGGGTGAAGATGAGTAGAGCGGATCGTAACTCTTGGCTAGCGAAGATGGATAATAAAGAAGTTTGTCCCCTTTGGAAAATTAAAATGTTTATCAATTAAATACGAAAGTTGTCCTGCTTAACAAAATGCTTACAATAATGTACAAATGAATGAAGATTATTGTTTTGTCAATGGAACATATCATTTTGGTAATTTAAGATAGCATCATATATTTGTTAACTCAGTTAACAATTTTATCACTAAAGTTGTGAGTTCGAATATTGCTCATGGCGAGGTGTACTTGATACAAAATTAAGTGATAAAGTTTCTCAGTGACTTGCGCAGGTCTGTGGGTTTCTCTGGATACTCCGGTTTCCTCCAATAGTAAAACTGACCTCCACGATATAACTGAAATATTGTTGAAAGTGGCGTTACAACCCACAACCCTAACCCTGAAGTGAAGACTTCAACTTAAACACGAGGAATTGGTAACGTATAATAATGTCCATCAAGTGTAAAAAAAAATATACATTGCATTGGTAAGGTGTACGGTGAATAATTCATAACCGAGAAACGTTTTTGATTAAGCCTTTATTATGTTTTGTCTTATCCTGATGGCTTTTACACAATTATAATTTAATTTGATGTGTATACTGCAATCTGATTGGTTGATCCGCCTGGAGAAAAATTTGTTATACTTGATAACCTGGGTTGGTATTGTGACGTCACCAACATACTCATTCGCCACCGACAAAAGATCGAAGAATTATTAAATTTGGTTGTAAAAATTATATTATAAGGAATATTTTATTTTCTTAAACTGGAACACTTTATGCTTTTAATAAACCGCTTTATTAAGTATATAAGTATATATCCACCATAAACATGAATTTGTGTTTATATGACATCATATTGTAGAACTTAATTTTGTAAGAATATATAAAACCTTTATAATATTGCAATTTTGTCTCTCTCTCAACAGAATATATAGTGTAGTCGTGTATGTATCTTACAATACACATTTGTCTACCCCTTCGGTTGTTTTCTACTTATATAAACGACCTAGATATTAAAGGCATATTGTCTACCAAAACCGTAATTTTTTCATACCCAAAATTATTGTCGTTTTCCATACTGACCTTCATAAAATGAAGATTAAACACCAATTTATTGGCAAATACGCTACGAAACGTTGTTTTTTTTCGATTTAGGAAAGCTGACCATCGTTACTGGAAGGTAATTAATTATGCACTGACCTGCGCAAGGCCAAATCTATTTTTATCTATTTGTATGCCAGTAGCCCGGATGCTGCAGCATGTCGTGTTTGTTTACCTCGCAGATACGACCGTTTTATGCTACTCATTGACAATGATTTGCTGTTGCCAGGTGCAAAATTACATATATTGAATAACATCTACCGAAAATGATCATAGGCATCATCATAAATTCATAAAATATGAAAAACGATTGAGAAAAGAAGGCAACATGCTCGGCTTACCTATCAAGCAAAATTTTTGCCACTTCAGCGTGAGTTTGGATGCGTAGCACTTCCTTCAGTTCGTTCCAACGGTCCAACTGATCCCCTACATATATCCTGTATTTGTTCCATTTGGAAGATACTACACTTCTATTCCTCTTTATCTCTGAATCCGACAAAGTCCGTTTCTCCCACGTGTTGACACATTCTCTTCCACATGTTGTGTATTGTTTCTAAACAGTGCGCATGCTCAAGACGGGTTCACATAGAAGGTCATATGAATAGAGTCGAGTTAAATTGTATTCTTGTCATCATGGACAATAATTGCGATAACGATAGTTGTGGGTCTTTTTTGTCAAAAATAAAAGAACACAAATCGTATCTTTTGCAGCATAACTGTTTAATGATAGCTTAAACAAATCATTTACGACAATAATTTTGGGTATGAAAAAATTACGGTTTTGGTTGACAATATGCCTTTAAGAACAAATCAATGATAACCATTTATCCTGCAATTGTGTGTTTTTAAGGTGTCGTATAAGTTAAAGATCTAATAAAGCTTTTCTGGTCCCCGATTGATGTAGAGCGAGGATAAGAAACAGTAACAGCATAAGCGCAGGCGTGTAATAAATAGCATCGCTCGTAACCGAGAGACGTTGACAATTAATTAATGCGCTATCTCGCATTCGTTAATTGCCATCGTTGTTCGGTTACTCATGGTTTATTTTCGATATTCAAAATGCAAGAATAATTATACTATATAATGTAAGAATATAAGATTATATATTCCAGCCAAAGTGAACGTAGCTTTGAACAAGGAGTGCCAACAAAGTTCTATTTATACTGATTATGGATTGAGATTTGGACCACAAACAGCAGTTGACGGAGATACAAATTCTGACATGGGCACGACGGCAACTTGTGCTACTACCGTATTAAACCAACAACCATACTGGTGGGCTGTCAATCTCGGATCGACGTATTCAATTGACCATATAACCATATATTGCAGAGCAGATTGTTGTGGTGCGTGCGTCTATAGTTATTTACATAATTTATATATTAAACTGCAACAAAAAAGTTTGAAGATACCAAAGAGTTAATCAGAATCCGTAATTCGAAAAAGGACACACAATACAATGACAAAAAGCTATAGGAGAAAACAAACATATAGCCGACAACATACGGGAAGAACTCTGGATGCTATGTAAAAACATGTTCCTAATACGTCTCTGTACCCCGGACATGGGACATTAATGTCTGCAAGTTGTTTAATAGCATAGTAATCTGAATGTGACAATAAAGTTTGCAATCTTATTTATTTGATCCAATGGCATCTTTGCCATGAAAATAGACTTCCATAATGTTAAGCATTTTGTTGAAACGAGAAAAAGAAGACCGATGTTGATGATGCAAATGAGACTTAACACCTTACCGAGTAAGAGCCCGATTCCTCAGTGAGAATGGTAGTACGAGTACCTAACAATTCCTACAAGCCTATCACAAATACGGTGTGGGTTCGCGACCGGCTTTGTAAATTGCAAAAAGGGTGCACTCGACTCGCAACCAAACGTGATAAAGTTTACCAGTTGCTTGCCCATTATCGGTGGTTCTCTCCGGGTACTCCGGCTTCTTCCACCACTAAAACTGGTCCCCATGATATAGCTAAAATATTTCTGAAAGTGGCGTTAAAACACCAAAAATCAAATCAATAAATTCCTACCGAGTAAATTAGCACTTCGACAATGTCTGTCTGTAAATATCTGGCTTTTTTTTTCGAGAAGGAAAAACTTGAAGTTTTGATCAAACCCCAAAAATAAGTCAGTTTAGATTTTCCTTACATCGGGGATTTCGAACTAAGCTCAGCAGTTGATCATGTCAGTTCCGTCTCAAGCTAAGTTTTCGTGAATGCCATAAGCGTCTCATCGCAGTTCTTGGTTTCAAATGTGTTTATGCTGCCATATGAAAAGTTGAAACATGTCATATTTATTTGGCAGCATATCATAATCATACATTATACTATCTGGTGTATGCACATAATATTATTTTGAGCGCACGTTTTATAATTATCCTGTGCTCGTATTATATTATTTTGTAAAAAAAAATACATATATACATACTATCATGTGTATACTTATATAGTGAGTGACTACACAGTGAGTGATTATTGGTTAACGCAAATTAAGCAATTGCTCAGCTATATCATGGCGAGAACAAGTTAATTTTCAATGAGATAATGATGAAATCCTCTTTGGTCTAGATCAACACGCTGAGTTGGATTTTTATAGTGCTAGCTCACTGAAACAACAGTCCTGTTGTTGAGATGTCGCCCCACTCGGACACATTATTCTGATTCCGAGCCAACCAGTCCTTGCCCTTACTCCTTAATGATGCGTGCTTAGAGGAGAAGCAACAAATACCAATTTTATATAGTCTTTGGTTTGATCTGACCGGGGCTCGAAGAAGAGTTTGAAGATACCAAAGGGGCAATCAGAATTCGTATATCGTAGAACGGACTACGCAATGGCCAAAAGAAAAAGTATAAAAGGACAAACAACGATCCACAAAACATACAGATAAAACTAAAGATCGAGTAACACGAACCCCACTAAAAAGCGTGGGTGAACTCAGGTGATCCGGAAGGGTAGGCAGTTCCTGCTCCACTAGTGGCACCCGGCGTTTTAATCTAGTTACAAACCCGGTAAAAAGTCGCGAATGTGGAGAGGACCGTGAAGTGTTTACGACAAGTGGAACATATCCGTGGTCATTTGTGACTCAGATATTCCATAAAGGTCAACCAAGTCATGGTGACGACCGAAAATTTTCGAAGTGATGACTTCAACTTTACCAAAAGGAACCCTTGGTTCAGTAACTTCCTTGTTAGCAGCAACCCTCTATCAAGGAAATCCTGATCAAACCCACGATCTACCGCACTCGAGGCTAGCACGCTAACCATTACACCACCCGATGCGGTTCGTATATACTTATATACAAGTATCTTATTTAAAAATGTTTACAGAATAGTTGAAATAATTGGCTAAAAGAACAACATTTTATATATTTAATTAACTTAAAAAAGTTATATGTTTATGGGAATATGTATGTGTGTTGGAAATTATACTGAGCTCAAACATAAAACCCGTTTCAACGTTCATGCTTCAGAAATGTCACATAAAACATACATTTATAAAGAAGACATTCTTGTGTCGCATCCTTTTGGTGTTGTGTGACAATAAGATATGTTTAAATAAACGTTAGTAAAACTTGAAGGGACAATGAAGAATGACGAATCCAGAGACACTGGCATCATTGGCCACATAAGACACAGAACAAATAGAAACACAGCAAAAGAAAATAACACAGAAAGCTAAAACAATGAACACGGATCGACCCCACAACACAAAAATCCGGGGGTGAATCAATGTGCTCGTGAAGGGTTAGCAGGTCCTTCTTCTTATAAGACACCCGTCATGTTACTCATATAGATAGTCAAGACGTGTTGGACACCATTATACGCAAACAAACAGAAATCGCATACATAAGACATCAGTCCTCCCCACCACACATATAAACAACTAGAATATGCGGAATTCGTAGCGGACATTACAACACGAAACTAAGAACGTAAAAAAACATATATATAGGACAAATCAGACAAATTATACATTTATGATTGAGAACATCATTTTGTTGAATAACATACCATTGCATTTGTGATTCGTTTTGTTTCAGAGGAACGCTTGTCAAATTATTACATCTATACTTACGTTCCCAGTAATGCAACATGGAACGACTTTGATTCCAGTCCAGATGAACTCTGCTATTATCACGATGGGATTTCTCCACTGGTGATAACCATCGCCTGTCAAAGGAGCATTCAGGCACAGTATGTGAAAATAATCGCAATCAAGCCTCTACCGTTTGTTCAGGCAAATCATTGAATCTTTGTGAAGTTGAAATATATACTTCTATGGCAATGACAGAATTGACGAGACAGAATATAGGTATTGGGGCTTTATACATTTTAAGCTTACTACCATATACAGTTTAACTTGCCCACGTAGTCACCTCTATTAAGCAGTCACCTGTATTAAAAGGTCACATATTTCTTGTCCTGTCATAGAAAATTTCATATAAATTGAACCTCATTTAATGGGTAACCTGTCTTAAAAGACCATATTTTCTTCGTCCCAAAGGTGACCTCTTAATACAGGTTTGACTGTGTCTGTGTAGATAGTAAATTTCATATTAAAATTGAAAGCATCAAGAGTGACGAATTTAACCTCTCATAATGGGAAACAAATGTTTAGAAAGCGTAAGATTCTCCACTCATTGTGATCTCCAGGCTTTAGCTAAAGAATCTGTTAATTAGTAAATATCCGGTAAACGTGGTCAAAAGCAGAATTCTCCCAGAACAGGCTTGCAATCAGTTGAAACACATGCATTCCTTAATTATTCAACTTATTCGTCATAATAGCAAAGACATGTATGGAAAGACAATATTATATTTGAGTAGGAATTCGATGTGAGTGTGAAAATATAATATTTGACAGATTCATCCCTTATTTCAATAGTCCTGATAATTCGGACAATTTGTGGAGTAGCAATTTAATACACGCATACACTGTCGGAACAGTTCGAAAATCCAATCGAAAACAGAGAGCAAAATCGATACTCTAAACACACGTATACATGATCTCTCGCTTTCCTGGATTGATATAGGCACAAAAATAAAAAAGTGGCGGGGTTTAGATAAATGAATTAAAGCCTATCAACGATGTTAGTAGGTTTTTAGGTTAAAGCTTATGTTGTTTAACGTCACTTTCAACAATATTTCAGTTATATCGTGGCAGTCAATTTTGTTGGTGGAGGAAAACAGAGAAAACCACTGACCTGTCGCAAGTCACTGGCAAACTTCATTACATAATATTGCGTCAAGTACACCTTGCCATCAGCGGGATTCGAACTCACAACTTCAGTGGTGATATGTAGACACTGATTGCACAGGTATAGTGGTTAATCCAACTACCACATGATCACAACCACGACGCCCCCGACGATGTTAGAAATCAATTACATCAATCAATATTAGTATGACAAAATCTATTTTTTATTTATTTATGGAAATTTGCTTACAGGAAATTTTTGTAAAACATCCAAAAACAAAGCCGGACAATATTCTATAGTCTACCATGATTTTACATCAGTAGTAGAATGTGCCTGTCTTTGTCAATATTCTGAAGGATGTTTGGGATTCGATTACACTATGGAAGGAACGTGTGCACTATCACAGACAAACATGAAATCCGATTCTACGGATCCAGAGATGTTAAATTCCATGAGATACTGAGCTACCTTCAGTTCAAAGATTATTTTTGATACAAAAACAAACTTCTCTCTCACTGAGACCCCTCCAGGGTCAAAAAGGGTAATAACTCCCACAAAAGATGGTCCGATCAAACTACCCTAATGACATGGACATTTCGATATCGTTATAAGAACTTTTGAGAATTCCCATTTGAAATTTATGAGATTTGCGTACAAACATCTTGACGATATATTCTACGTCAATATGGGCAATAACTCCTTCAATAAGGATAAACTGAAACTGGCTTTAGCGATAAGTCATTCGTCAAGTGGACTAAATCAAGATTGCACAGCTTTTAGGAATTCCCATTTAAAATGTACGAGAATTTTCGGGTGCAAAACATTTTAATGAAATACACTTAGCTAAACTACAGAAACGTAAAGGAATCTTTCTGGATAAACTATAAGTAAAACCGTTTAGCCCCGGATAGACTAGATCGTCAAATAGACACATAATTATCTATACCGTTTTATACACTTTAATGTATTGACTTTAATACTTCTAAATATATAAATTGTATAACCTTTTTTTCGCGCCAAGCATGATGGCGTCGACAGATCACCCGTCCGACCGCGAGAGGTCTGTCTGTGTAGTCAAGGACGTAAAAGTTGTCAAAAAGGGACAACATAATCTGAATTTTATGTTGTTAAAAGCACTTCCATAGTGATCAAACACATCTCTCTGTCTGTTGTATAACCCATGAGCTTACGAGGAGGCGGAGGGGAGGGAAGGGGGGTTCGCCCCATGGATCTACTTGGGCGGCACCAAACCCAGAAACAGCTTGTGCATATGCTTCGCCATTATTCTAGCTACGCCCATGGTCGTCTATATTGTAACGTTATTCTACTGTTAAGTGTTTTTATCAAATTGTTACTAGTATTTCAATAATATTTTCCGTTAAGGCAGGCGTCGATCAGCCGAAAGTTGCACTCTTCTAATTGCCTCGACAAAATAAAATACAGATAAAAGCAATAGAAAATACTGCCTTGTTGCTACTAGTTGTATTAGTTAAAAAAATGAACAAAAACGGAATTTGTCAGTCTTACATTGTTGTATTGTATTCTATTTAGTATATAGAAGAACGTATAACGATAGGTCTATTATATTTTTGTATTTAGTTCGTGGCGTGGGTGTCTGGTCAGTGATCTTTCTTGTTTGTTTTGTATATATTGCGAATTTACAAAAGAAAAGAAAAAAAAACAACAATTACGTTTCTTTTCTGAATTATCAAATTGAAATATAAAACCTCTTTCTGTTGTACATGTACTGTTGAAAAATAACAAATGCTTGTATTTTATTTGAAAATAGTGAACATCGATTTAGAAGATAAATTCATTTTTCTGGTGTCAAATGAATAAATGCAACTTTTTCTAACAAAATTTTTATATGATATGGTTCATAGAAGAAAGTATTGTTTACAACAACATGTATTTTAATAAATCATAAATATTGTAGGTATGTGGATGTATATATATATATATATAATGACAGATTCTCATAAGCCATGTGAGGGGCCCGGGTGGCTCAATGAGTTAGGTCGCTGGATCTAACAACTCATACAAGCCTATCGCCAATACGGCGTGGGTTCGCGCCCGGCTTTGTAAATTACAAAAAGGGTGCACTCGACTCGCAACCGCAAGTGATAAAGCTTACCAGTTGCTTGCCCATGGTCGGTGGTTCTCTCCGGGTACTCCGGCTTCCTCCACCACTAAAACTGGTCGCCATGATATAGCTGAAATATTGTTGAAAGTGGGGTTAAACACCAAAAATCAAATCAAATCAATCATAAGCCATGTGTGGCTGGGTACAAATATTATAATGGGTATAATTTGATTTTGTATATTTTTATTTGTTTTAAACATTTACAGATGTATATCATGTTTTATATGTGACACTATAATAAAATAAAGTATACACAGTATTCATGTCAATCAATCAATCATCTTTATTCTCATAAACCATATACAACGGTACAGAGAAGACATAAATATACAATAACAAATACAAAATAGATATAAACATATATACAGTATATACAACAAAGACATGGGTGTGAGACAGCCTAGAGAACAAAAGATTTATATATATTTCGTTTAAATTTACATAATTTTTTTTCTAAATTTTGGTTTTGATAAGCATTCATGATTTTTTTTTAAATTTAAGAATATTTGGTCTTTCTCGTAAATTTGTAACAATGAGCTTATTTCTAAAGTTTGAAAAATGTTCACATTCCATTATGTAATGGTATTCATCTCCAATAGTTATATTGTCACATTTTGTACATATTCTATTGACACGGTCAATATTATTCTACCGACCAGTTTCTATTGGTAATTTATGATTGGTAGTTCTGAATTTGCATAGGGTATAAATATCTTTGTATTGTAAAATTCTAAAGCAGTTTTCAAATTCGAAATGTTCTTTAAAGGCATATTGTCTACCACAATCGTAATTTTTCATGCCTCAAATTATTGTCGTTTTCCGTACTGACCTTCATAAAATGAAGATTAAAACACCGAATTATTGGCAAATACGCAACGAAACGTTACGATTCAAACAACATTAAACGAGCGTGACCATTTGAAGTGTTTGAATCTTAACAGTATTTTCCTTACTGCAAAGCTAAAACCCCGAGAGTTCCGAACTTCCGTTTTTATAGGTAGCGCTGTTACTTTCACTTTGAAATGTTGTCATCCTGGACAATAATCCCGTTAACGATAGTTTTGGGTCTTTTTTGTCAAAAAAAAGAACACCAATCGTATCTTTTGCAGCATAACTGTTTAATGATAGCTTAAATAAATCATTTATGGACAGTTAAAAATTTTCAACAAAATCGTAGACAATATGCCTTTAAATATTCTATAATTCAATGCTTTTGGGGAGTGTTCAACTAGGGAGTACCAGATCTGTTTAAATTGATCATGCAGGCGTAATTTGATACTCGAAATTAACCAATTAGAATTTGGAATATCTTGATTTATCCAAAAACTAGAGAAGCCTGTTTCATTGAAGAGTTCTTTTAAATAGTTAAACCATATGAAATGAACATTTTCTTCAATAGAAAGAGTGTATAAAAGTTCATATGATAAGTACGAGAGTTTTGTTTCTTTCCCCAATAAATGTCTGGCCCAAAATGACACCATCCTTATTTTTATAGGAATTAGTCCCAGTTCCCCATAAATCATATAATTTGGTGTCGATGATTTTAATTTCAATAGTAATTTACCAAATCGTTATTGTATTTTTTCCAGGCAATCAATATTTTTGCTAAACCCCCAAATTTCCGACCCATAAAGAAGTATAGGTATAAACCATTATATTATACTTTACGTTTATATTTTCCTATTTGTCTTTGTTAGCCAGCCGGTCCATATAACAGTATATAGACCGGGCCCGGTTCATATAACGTCTTCCTTTAGATTCACCATTATGACGTCAAATTTATTTCCAGTTTCTTTGAGTCTTTATTTCGTGAGAAAATTGGGCTTGTTTTTGGAGGCGAAGTATAATATAACAAATAGTTCACGGCACTTCGGGTCAAATGGCAGTTTATGGACTGGTCTATCACCCACAAAATACTATATGGAACTCAGCTTCGCTTCGGTGCATATAATATTTTGTGGGTGACATCCCGGTCCATAAACTGCCATGGCCCTCAGTACCATGAACTATTTGTTAATTATCAAATAGTTTGAGTTGGCATTCAACAGATAAGTTATGAGTGCGTCCTTTTTATAAAACTTCATACATAGCCTGTTTGGTCTTTTCTGCTTACTTTGTGATTGCTTTATTGCAATTTCCAGTTCTGTTTAAAAGTATTCCGAGGTAATTAAATTGACAGATTGCCCCCTTGTCTCACTCCCATATCACAAGAAAAGTAAGCTGATTTACAATTATTATAATTTATGCAAGATTTAACATAATAATACATTGTTTAAAATAACAGTGTACACTTCCCCGTTTATATTATTAAATAGAAGTTTATACCAAATGACAAATATGCTGTTTAATTTGTTGGTAGCTGTACATATTGATTGGCTATATGACACGTCTAGTGAACTCACTTATGTACATTTATAATGTACCTGTATATAAAATAAACAATGAATTGGTCATGACTTGAAGCGATATTATACAAATGTACTATATACTAATGTCAGGACAACCGCATCGATGGTATAATGGGCAGCGTGTTCGCTTCGAGTGCGATAGATCGTGGATTCGAGCCGCGACCAGGTCAAACCAAAGAAATTGATAGTTACTGCTTCTCCGCTAAACACACAGCTTTAAAGAGAAACGGCAATTACTGATTGGCTAAGAATCAGGATAATGTGTCCAAGTGGAGCGACATGTCTACTCGCAGAATGTTGTCTCAATGACCTAGCACTATGCATATTTAATTAAGCTTGTTGATATAGTACAAAGTGGACATCATCATCATCATCATTTTTACATTTTATTTTACGAACTTTTGAGAATTACCATTTGAAATGTCTGAGATTTGCGTACATACATTTTGACCATAATATTCTAAGTAAAAAAGGACAATAACTCCTTCAATAATGATCCACTCAAACTGGCTTTAACGATAAGCCAGTCGTGATAAGACCGGGGTGAACTCATGTGCTCGCGAAGGGTAAGCAGTTCCTGCTTATTATAAGACATCCACAGTGTTACTCATATATACAAGTCCGATACAAGTCTTGTTGGTGGTAGAGGAAAGAAAACATCTACGTAAAAAGGAAAAGAGCAATTGTCATTTGAGATATAGATATTTCATAGCGGGTCAACCAGATCATGATGACGATCGTAAAATTTTTCTAGCGAAAGCTTCAACCTATGAGCAACATAGTCTTGGTTGGGCAGCTTTTGCTTTAGCAGCTGAGCTCTGTCCAGAAATTCACTGTACTGGATACAAGCTCTAGAATAACGTCTGAGTTGTGAAATGTAAACTCCGTACGCAGGTGATGCTGGAATATAGCTTCTTATGAAAGGGAAGTTGACTATTGGAAAAGTGAAGTCGTCACGTTTGTGATAAAGTTTAGTATTAAAATCGTACTGCTTACATAATATCCAGTGTTGAAGAAACTGATTGCGTACAAATTGTAAACTAACTCGTTAGTACTACTTTGTTTTACATTATTATACGTGTCTTATTAATACTAAATTGTAGATACTTCTGACTGGTTCATTGTTGACATTTATTATCTGAATAAATCACACTTATTATTATGTATCAACGCGTATACAGCTGGTAAATATTATTCTAAAGCCGTAATCGAGTTTGAATATTGAATTTCGTGATTTTAGGAACATTTAAAATTACCCTGGATTACTTGTCAAATAAATTGAAACTTATATATCTTTATAATGATCCAATTTTTTGGACTATTTTGCTCTTAATAATTTTCAAAAACAATCGACCATGTGCACATTACCTATTTTATTCTAAAATTATGCGCTTTTGCTAGTTTTTTTTTATAAACTTTTTTCTCCTTTAAGGCAGGCAAAGTTCTAATTTTATGTAACGTGCAATGAAAATAACATATATTTTCTCATAATCTGTACAAAATTATAATGTATGTAACAAGTGGTGAATTTTCTAGCCACGTGTAGACTGGATTGTCAAATAATCAAATACTATTTTGTACATTCAAATGTATTGACTTTAATATTTCTTAAATAACAAATGTACTTTACCCATAGTTTTTCGCGCCATACATGATGGCGTCGTCTATATTGTAAGGAGTTATACCACTATATAATTCCCCATTGCATTCTATGTTAAATACAATATTTTTGAGCTTTTATACAGGTTTCACCTGAAGTTTAATATTAGCGCCACTCATATATCATGGACAGGGTATCTAATTGTAAGCTTACCTCCGAAAATTAACATACATTTAATTGCACATAAGAAAAAATCGTCTGTTTGAAGTTGTCAACCCTCAAAAATCATACTTTCACTTTAACACGGATTCAGGTGGTTACTTTCCAATGCTAGCAAAATATTTATTTATGACCACAAGGTCATCAAATATGGGTTTAAGATTATCCTGTTGACATTCAGTATTTTGCAATATCTACTAGGGTTTATGTTTTTTATCTAACAGTGTAGGAATTCATTTTGTATTTTACGTACTACTTTATCTACATCCTTTTGACTGATTCTCGGATTTAGTGGTATTACGTCTAAGAAATGTAATTCTACTGTTAAGTGGTTTCATCATAATTGTTATTTCAATAATATTTTCCGCTTAGGCAGGCTTTGACAATCCAAAAAGTGCTCTCTTACAGTTACCTAGACAAAATAAAATACAGATTAAGGCTATTAAAAAATACTGCCATATTGGAAGTTGCCTACTAGTTAAAGGCATACAGGCTGTCAGAATTGATTTTTTTTTATTAAAAGTTGCCAATATTCGATGTTTTATACTAATTGCAGTTGAACATTTTCATAATATCATACGTAAATAGCCTAGAACGAAGGAACTACTTCCCTGCTTGATTTTCTTCCATCCAGTCAAGACTCCAATGTTTACCCGCACAGTATTCATACATTCATAGTGAACTCATTCGGTAAAGCGTTTGCGCATGTGCGAAATTGTTTGTTGAAGAAAGAGCACATGGCACAAACAAAAGCATTGACGGATTCTACACGAAAACGACACGAAAAGGATGATTCAGCAAGCTTTGTGTAAAAATTAAAAAAAGATGTTATACCGACCTACTCCATTTTTCAACACGCAAGCAAAATGTAGTATCTTTTTTCGGCAAACTTATTTATAGCAGTTATCAGTATTCGGCAAACTTCGGAAAAGAAACCGACTTATAATTAGGTGTGTTAATGGGGATTCCACCGACAGAAATTCTTTTCACTAATTACGACATTATAACATATTTTTTAAACCTGGCTTCTTGTTCAGAACATTTATTAGTATAAAACTTCGAATATTGGTAACTTTTAATATATAAAAAAATCAATTCTGGCAGCCTGTATGTCTTTAAAAATTGACAAATATGGAACTTGTCAATCTTACATTGTTGTATTTTATGCTATTTAACACATAGAAGAATGCATAATGCTAGAGCTATTAGTTTTTCTATTTAATTCAAGGATTACGAGCATGTCGTGTAAGAGTATGTCTGGTCAGTTATTTTTCTGTGTTGTTTGTTTTGTATATATTGCGGATTTACGAAAGAAAAGAAAAAAAATTAATAACATGGATTGCGCCCCCCACCCCCTCATTAATCAAATTGAAATACAACATTTCTTTCTGTTGGACATGTACTGCTGAAAAATAACAAATGCTTGTATTTTATTTGAAAATCGATTTAAAAGATACATTCATTTTTCTTATGTCAAATGAAGAAATTCAACTTTTTCTAACAAATACTTGATATAATAGGTTGGTTTATGGTATTTAACGCCACTTTCAACAATATTTCAGCTATATCGTGGCAGTCAGTTTTCTTGGTGGAGGAAACCAGGAGAAAACCATCTTTATATAATATGTTTTTCGAAGAAAGTATTGTTTGCAATAACATGTATTTTAATAAATCATAAATATTGTAGGTATGTGGATGTATATATAATGACAGTGTCTCATAAACCATATGCGGCTGGGTACAAATATTATAATTGATACAATTTTATTGTGTATATTTTTATTTGTTTTATACATGTACAATGTACATACTTGATTTTGAATTGTGTCTTTCCACCACGTGACAGTCTTGTTTACATTAAGATAATGCTTACAAATACACGGTGTGTTCGAATAATTTTGTTTATTATGACAAGTAAATAATCCACAATTATATTTTATGTATATGCATGTGTCACAATTGTGGTCACTTTACTCCATTGAATTTGCTAATTAACACTCGAAATAGATACTATATGGTAACTAGAGAAAACCATTTTACACATACCGGAAAAAAATCCTTTAGCACACACGTAACCATGATTGTCACGGGGAAATATGTAGGTCATGAAATGTTGCACATCGTTTTTTTTAAACATGATCAAACTACACAATATACAACATTACATTATATAAATAGCATATAATTGAGAGGGTGATGGATCAGATTGTTATCATGAGAAAAACATTGTCAACTGAGACGAAGCCGAGGTTGACAATGTCTTTTTCGAAGGGTAACAATCTGATCTATCACCCTCGCAACTATATGTTATTTAATCTATTATACTGAATGTTTTCACTTTCTCGTTTGCAATAATGTTTTTTTTTCATCTTAATGTTTCGATTGATTCATAATCATCAAATTGAGGCTCTAAATGAGAGGGTGACAGTAAAAAAATTGTAACCCTCTGAGCCATGTGTCAGAGCAGATGTTATCCTCGTCTTATACAATAAAATTACAGCTTACATACATGAATTATAATAATACACATCACTGACAGAATACACTTAATTGATTGATTGATTGATTTTTGGTGTTTAACGCCACTTTCAACAATATTTCAGCTATATCATGGCGACCAGTTTTAGTGATGGAGGAAGCTGGAGTACCCGGAGAGAACCACCGCCCATGGGCAAGCAACTGGTAAACTTTATCACTTGCGGCTGCGAGTCGAGTGCACCCTTTTTTGTAATTTACAAAGCCCGGCGNTCAATCTGTTTTACAAGAGGCGGGGCTTATGCTACTTTTCCGGAAATCGTGATCATTTTGCGCTTGCATTTGACAATATATAGCTGTACAAAAACATGGCGATGCATGATAAAAGTTACGTCAAGACTCGAGTACACAGAAGTTTTACATGATTAATGTTGTAAGTATTTTTTTTATTAGAAATTTACCTTCTATTTTATTCCAAGATCCTACATAAATGCACCAACGTTACGTGTACGTTTTAAATGAAATAACCCTTACGCCATAATCACGGCCATTCTACTACACAGTTCATGATCATCATGTATCAATGCATACATGTGTTACCCATTTTGTTCAGTGGGTAACAGATCGACAGTAAGAAAATATTCTTCAATGGTGCAAATTTATTGTCTGGGAGCAAGTCCCTGTGACCCGATTGGGAACTCGTGGTAGTAATTCATTACATTTACATGATACATCAACAGTCTATCATACATTAACATGTGTATTTATTTAATTAATTATTTATGAAAACCACAATTTGCCACCATGTGTTTGCCACCAACTTTAAATAAAGGAAAGCTTCATTTCAAGTTGATAAGGTTTCTCTGTCTTAGAGGCACTAGTCCTCTAAAAGGGGTAAACCCCGCGAGAACTCCGGGGTATAGAAATGGAACAGAGGGCTTCTTCGGCTTGAAGGGGGCGTCCGTCTGTTGTGCGGGATGTATAAATTGACAATCAACCCGTCCTTCGGATGAGACGTAAATAAAACCGAGGTCCCGTGTTGAGAGATTGCCACCCTCTTCGCACGTTAAAGAACCCAGTGTAACAGCTCATTATGAGCATTATGCTCATGATGAGTGGTCCATAGGAGACCTGTTGCACTGGCAAAATTCTCCGTCCCTACCAATCACATTTCCTTGTTTCGAGTCCCGTGGCGTTTAAATTATTCTCGTCCTGAATATAGCTGAAAAATTGCTCGCTGGACGTTAAACATCAATCAATCAATCAAGTCGATAAGACATGAACAGATTAATTAGTTTGCCTTCCACTGAGTCAGATACAGAGGATGTGTGTGTAAAATAGGGGTGGTGGTGGGGGAAATCTTAGCTAGTGTTGTAGCTAGGGGCAGCACTGGTCCACAGCGGTCATGTTGCAGGTTCCGATGTGGAGTCCTGGTATGGGTATACTGTCATACTTCTTACTCTTCGCTATGTTCATGAATTGAGTATCAGGAGATTGTTATTTGTACTACAGAAGGGTGATACGAAAATGTAGAAGCTGTCGTGGTCGTGATCGTATGGTAGTTGGATTAACAACTACCTGTGCATATCACCTCTAAAGTTGCGAGTTTGAATCCCGCAGATGGCGACGTGTACTCGATACAGGATTATGTGATTGAGTTGGTCAGTGATTTGCGACAGTTCTTTTTTTTTCCAGGTACTCCCGTTTCCTCTACAAATAAAACTGACCGCCACATATTTAACTGAAATATTGTTGAAAGTGGCATTAAAGACGGTTAGACCATAACAATAACCTTAACCCTACAAAAATGTATTTATATACACCTACTGAGTACTGTAATTATCATGCAAAAATGATAATGAATGCAGGATAAATACTATTTCTTGATTTTAACAAGGTTCTGTCTTTAATTAAATAATGACAATATCAGCATTGATTGTGGAACTTATAATTTAATTGTTCATTAGTTACAAAATAAAGAATATTGATGTTTTTGCCCCCTCCCCCCTTTTTGGCAAAAATTTAACTTAATTACAGTTTCAGTTCATGGTACTTTGTTATATTTTATATCTTTAATTTCTAACAAAATTTCACACATACACGTACATGCATATGATTTACTGGACCCTCAGGAGACGCTTGTTGGTTTCTGCTGTGTTATTAAGTCCATCTGAATATTGCATCCATCAATTTAGAATTTTTAAACTATCTTTAAATGAATATACACAGATCAAGTTTGTTCTAGCAGTAAGTTCCTTTCAAAAGACAACATTTTAATACCTAACATCTCTGGTGGGTGACAACAGGCTCCCTGAAGCCTATTATTTTTCACTCCATAAAGGAGTTGTATTAAAAGCATGTAAAAAAGCATAATTTTTTTTATTTAAGGTGGAAATGTTGAAATTGTCTATTAAATTTAGTTTGATACATGTACAGACTACAGTGAGTCCTTTTATTTAACTAACTTGGCTGGTTTTTTTTCAGAGTTAACATGAAGAAAAAAAACAATGGATAATTTAAACTGAAAGAATATTTAAATACCACAGAACAATCAGCATAAACTTTAAAGGAACAGGAATATTTGACTTACATGTAGACAGAACCCAGAATATACTCATACGTTTGCATGATCAGAAGTAATCGATAAAATATAATTTTGGAGCTGTTTGTATTGTGTAGAGTCTGTGTGTATTACATGTGGTAGTGAACAGGACACATTATACAAGATTATCTATACAAAAATGTACATATATGTAAAACAATGTGTTTGATTCCTCATAGTCGACTTGCGATTTTTCATGTATAAATCCAAAGAATACAATGGTATGGATATATTGGATTCAATATTCAGTAATCAAAGACCGAAAGATGTGATGAATTAAGTGATTGAATATTTATTTAATGATTCAGAAAGACATGAATAATTGTAGTTTTCAGTTGACAAGAAATCAGGATTCAGCCATACCTACATGTACATAATTAAGATGCAGTAAACACTGAAACATAATTTTGAGATCATGGAGATAATTTAAATTAATTGTTAATAATAAAAAAAAATTGAAAGTGAAGTTGTTTCTTTTTCAGTACATTGTTTAATGACATGTTATGTGTATAACAGTTCCCACAATTGTACTATGGGAAACACTATTGTTGTAGTTTTATTGGTACTTGTAAAGATATGCCACATTATGACCCAAAGGGGTTTTATATTATACACTACAATACATACACAAACTTTTGATCCATCATTTGTTCATTGGAGGTTAGGTGTTTAACACCACTTTCAAAAATATTTCAGTTACTACTTTTGTGGTGGAAATTGGAGAACCCAGAAAAAAACACAGACCTGTCGCAAGTCACTGAAAAACTTTTATCACATAATGTTTTATCAAGTACACCTCGCCATGCATGGAGTTCAAACTCACAACATAAGTGGTGATATTATTGTCTAGATAGGCTGGTGTGTGTATAGGCAACAATTGCACAGGTAGTTGTAAATTCAACTATCATACGACCACGAGGGCTCAAGTTCAGTTAAGATGAAAGGTAATCGTTTTATTGATATTGGTGGAATTTATGATTATCACTATTTATAAACATTCTTTTCACATCAATCAATGAAAATAATTGGTTTGCTGAAAGTATGTTTTTCAATGTGTCACAGGAATCCGTATGAATATGCATACCTTGCGGATGTGAAGAGTTGGACCAAATCCAGATAAATTAATCTGAGTCACATGTCATTTTATACGTGTTTTGATTGGTTTAAAAAGTTGGTTATTTTCATATAATTTAATTTGATGTGAATACTGCAATCCGATTGGCTGATCCGCCTGGAGCAACATTGGTTATACTCGATAACCTGGGTTGGTATTGTGACGTCACCAACGTGTTCATCCGCCAACGACAAATTCAAATAGTCACATGAAATAATCGTAATTAAAATCGAGGAATCATTAAATTGTGTCGTAAAAATTAAATTATAAGGAATATTTGAAATTGTTGAACAGGTTATATTNTATAACCTGTTCAACAATTTCAAATATTCCTTAAATGTACTGAATCTGAAAATAGACGTCGTTCTCAAGGCGTCGTGTGCCATTGTCATCAGGCGATTTTCTTTAAATGAGGCACCTATGGGGTTATACAAATGTATTTCCGATTACATGTATTTGCCATATTTTGAAAAAATAAATATATTTTTCAATATCATAACAAAAAAAGTTTGAATTAATTTATAAGGATTGATCGAAATTATTTGTTTGGTTCATTAGAAATAACCTCAATCAGGTTGTACACACCCTTGCATAACCTGCAGTACATGAACCGAACAGAAATTGCGATCAATCCTTAACAAATTTGGTTGAATAGTTGATTGATTATTTTTGTAATGTCAAGTAAGCAGTGTTTCAGCTATGTACATTTTGTATATTTTCCTGATGAGAATTAAGTTTACAATCAATAATTGATGGTTGAAAGGTGGCATTTGGATAATGGTCATAAAGGAAAGAAGTATTGGATTATGAAAAGAAAGTTAAAACAGTAATGGTTAACAATTCTGAATTGTTGGCCATTTATTATACTGTTTTAACTTTCTCAATTCCACCAATATCAATCGCCACTCAATGAAACACAAAAAAGAGGGGCAACACCATCTGATGTTGGAAATGCAGGTCATGGCTTGGGACAGGATAAATGATGGGGTCAGAAAAAATGCATTGCAACAGGGTACACCAATGACCACTCCAAACAATTAATGCTTGTTGTGAATATGACATTATCCATATACAAGGAACTTGTTTTTAAATGTTCCATCACATTGAACAGTTAACATAATCTAATTAAGAAATAAATCGTGGAAGTCAGAATGTGTTTTCAGTTTTAACATGGGTTGGTGGATATTAATGATTTGTCCCGAGCCAGAGGCGAGGGATAATATTTACCAATGTCTGCCAACCCATGTTAAAACTCAAAACACATTAATTCTGGCTTCCATGAATTATTTCGATTCTGATATGTCTAAGAGTACAAATACGTAGTATACTTTGATTGGAAGACGGGTATTTATATTTACGTTTGCAGAATATGTCGCAAACAATTCATGCTGTCAAATTCGAGCAGACAATAATTCATCAAGATGTACATTTACGACGGGAAAGTCGGTCACATGTGCATGCGCTAATGAGATTATAACCAATCGATAAATCGCTCGTTTGTTCACAAAGTAAAAGAAGGACATGTTAGAATTAGGTGTTTGTTCGGTTTATTTTTTGTGATATGCTAAACCTTAGTATACAAAAAAATATCCAACAAACATCTCATTACAATTACACTATCTTGACAGAAATATGTCAACTTTTGAAAATTACCCTATTTATTCATTTAAAAACACACTTTCTCTGTTAAAATATTTTTGGATTTGCATCAAACTTATGACACTAATAAGAATATTTTCTGTAGGTTTTAATGGAATAAATTATTTTACAAATAATGGTTTTCAAGTATTAAAACAAAAATTAGCTATTGCCATCATTTAGCATTCATCTTCGTCCATAAACATTTAAAACTATTTTTTACTAACCACAGGCCCAATTAGAACCAAACATGGTAGATACAAATGTATATTACATGGGTGATTCTCAACATTACATGGTGGCTCAATGAGTTAGGTCGCTGGATCTAACAACTCATATAAGCCTATCACCAATACGCCGTGAGTTCACACCCGGATTTGTAAATTACAAAAAAAAGCACTCGACTTGCAGACGCAAGTGATCAAATTTACCAGTTGCTTGCCCATGGTCGGTGGTTCTCTCCGGGTACTCCGCCTTCCTCCACCATTAAGACTGGTCACCTTGATATAGCTGAAATATTGTTGAAAGTGGCATTAAACACCAAAAATCAAATCAATCAATCATTTTTTTCATTGGATTCAGAAATTCAACATGGCTTCTACGACCAATTCTTTCTGATGCTGAAATTTCAAAATCTTATCTGAAACCACGCATGGGATGAACATGCTATTTTGTAGGAATCTGTCATATTTGACCCTCTTAAAAAGTTTGTTTTTGTCCATCGGAAATCTAAGATGGCCACCGATGAAGGACAAATAAAAAAAAGTCATTCATCTCAGAAACTATATAGATATTTGATTGAACCCAAACTTTTCTAACTGAACATGAGTAATCATTGAATGGTCCCTTACAAATTATCAATTTTCTCTGAAAATCGGAAATCCAAGATGACCATGACTGAGGACAAATTTAACATAGGACCCTACAGGAAAAGCATTTTACAATTATTCTTGTCTGAAAAAGTTGAAACATTTGTAGGCAAATTTGGCTGTGCATTGGGCAGTTCTTTACAAAAGATCTGGTTTTAAGATGATAGAAAATTGGTGGCATCAAAATGGTGTGTAAATAAATACACACTCATTGTTTTGCTTTATTTTTTTTTCTTTTTGGAGATCTGAAATCCAAGTTAGCAGACAACATATGCTTTGGGTTTTATTCTTGTTTATCCAATTTAATTTGGATTCTTAAAATAATCCAGACAAATGAGTCTTGTTTTCTTTTCTTATTTTTCTATAGCTAATTGGTTTTTAGTGACATAGCATACAATACAAAAGACTACAAAAATGTTAATTTTTATAAGTATAAAGTGTCCTCAATTCTAGAAAATATAAGAAATGATACTCCTAATCAATATTATTAATACAGACCCTTCCCTCTCTTTGTATCTTTCTATGATGCCCTTCTTCAATTTGAAATTTATCTAGATCTACACAAATTCTGAATTTACTAATTATGTTTTGCTTTTCAAATTTCAATGGGAAAAATAGTAATTTATTTTACCAAGATGGTTGATACATTTTAATAATAGAACAATATTTTGATGAATGAATAGGGACAATTTGGGTTGCATTTCAGGTTTCAATTTTCATCATAAAATTTAAAATAGAAATCCATATGTTTTATACAGGATATGCTATTATGAAGGACAAGTCCAAAATACCAAAGGCATTTATTCATTGCATATAAAACCTCTGACAAGACAAGGTAATGCAGACAAAATAAGATATTTCTATGTAAAAGGTGGCACATCTTGGTCATCTAGTAACTATGGCATTAATTAGTGGGAAATTCAGACAACATTGATTGAAAACCAACTCTTTGTTGGTCCTCCCACAGGCACTTGTGATATGAAATCACCCCCCCTTTTTTTTAAGCTTTCTGTTTACACATTTATTTTCAATAACATTTCTTTATTTCTTTACTGTCTCTTTTTAACTTTATTAAACATGTGTATACCCATACAATCGTGTGGTAATACCATCTTAAATGTGTTCTATTGTTATTATCCAAAAAACAGTAGAGAGTGCATACACATGTAAGATTCTATGCCTACGGTAACGTTAACGTTGTTGTCAGATATTTCAGCAGATAAACAATACAAATTAATTTGTGACGAAGGGAGAGCTCTTTAAAAGCACATCTGTGAAACATGTATTTAAGGAAAATTGTTACTACGTTGATTATTAAAAATAAATGAAAATGAAAACGACGATTGCATTATATACATGACGTTTGCTGTGACGTAACTTATCCGGAATATTTAGACGTCCGCAATCGATATTACAAAAACCTTACGTCCTTAAAGTGTTTTAAAATAATCGATTTTTAACATTTGTTTATTAAATTTTAAAAAACGCAATAGAACAACGGCATCCCGAAGACTGATCTTGGAAAAATTTTAACAGTCAACAGACTTGAACATTAGATACGATAATTTCCTATGGCAAAGAATATAGGGATTGAACGTAGCAAGAAAAATCCCATAGAACTCGGAAAAGGGGGGTTTTCTGGCATATTTGGCCTTTCAATCTATTCCTACATTTAATAAAATGAAATTCAACACTTTGCCACGCATTTTTCCTGAAGAATAGGATATCCCCAATCCACCGATTCCTTCATTACATGTATTGAACCTCGGGATGCCGTTGTTCTGTTCGGTTTTAGTGGTAAGATGCTACTTTCTCTTTAATGTGATCACGTGACATCTGTGATTGATTTCTGATATATATATTTTTTTATTTTGTGTAGATCAATCATAATTTTATTTGTTTATGGCTTAAATGAGTAAAATTAATGCATTATTGCGTGTATTGAACCAAAAAGTAAAAATACGTTTTTTTTTTTGATTTTCAATGTATGGACTGCCTTAACATGACTGCGTGACGACAAAATGGATGGTGGATTGCAAATTAAATGCAGAAGATATATCGTGTTTGATGTCATCATACCATGACATCTACAAAAGTTATACCAGAAGGGAAAGGTGATGCAATCTATAAGCCTTAATTCTCACGTCTTCTTTATCATCAAAAATATATGTGATTCTTTACAAATACAATCATTGGAACGCCAAATGTTCCCAGGTGAAGTGTGATTTTTCATGGATACTTACCAGCGTGCTATTAGTCAACCATACAATTGTCTCATCGTAGATATAGCGCCAGGTTCAACCCCCGACTACCAGTTGCGAACAAATCCTTTTCCAGGCGAGGACACGATTGTTTATTAGCCGATAAAATGAAGCTAAATGAATCCAGCAGGAGTTTTCTAAAATTATTAACGAGCACTTCTGCAGAACAATCCACACAGATCATAAAAAGCTGTTACAATCAGCAATTACAACTGTTGGTAGAAATTGTGTACAACTGTCTGAAAAGTGTCATACCATTATCTGAGAGGATTAAAGGGAAACTCTCAATATTTGCGAACGTCATTCGTGCTGTAGTCGCCAATAATATAACACCACAGTTAAGGAGAAGACGACTATTCAAGATTCTCGCCATCATTCTAGCACTGATAGTTTCGTTTTTTAAATACTATGAGTCGGGAGCTAGCACTATTACCGAAGGAGAAATATGAAAGACTGATACGCAATTTGTCAACCCTTAGCGACGTCGACAATGTGATGATAATGATAGTTGTAAAGCTAATTATGGGTAGAAACATGGCAATAGGAGCATTATATGACAAGTCAGATCAACGAGGAGGTGGCACATTGTGAGAAGAAACTGAGGAGGTAAATGATGCGAAAGAAAACAACAATAATGAAAAACCCAACCATCAAGAAGAAGAAGAAGATGGTTTAAACATATTTATTTGTCATAAACAAAACAAAAGGATCGGGCACAAATTATACAATTTAGGTTGCCGTCTCCGTTATTTACATGATATACATACATTGACATATACTGACATAAATTACTTTTAACATGATAACGATTGGTGATAAAGATAAAAACAGACATGTAAATTTCAGCGAAATAAATACATTTCGAGTACACCTTTTTGTGATAGAATGTATGAGAGATGATATTATGGTAATTTTTGTTTAACTGATTAATTTCCTTTAAGTAGCTTTCGCTTTATCTTTTAAAATTACATATGTTACAAGGAAAAAAGATATTGATCGAGATAAAAGAAAGAAAAAAAAGGGGAAAAAGAAGAAAATAAAGAAAGAGGGAAAAGTAACATCTTTGCAATCCTGGTATGGTAATTTCAAAATTTAGTTAATTAAGCGTCTTGTTTCTTTGATAAATAATTGAACTTGCTTGTAAATAACTGAACCGTTTGAACAAATAACGTCAATTTGAATGATGATATAATGTTACATTTTCTTTTTGTTATAGCATTACGAATAGCTTTTCCTTGATATCAAATACAATATCATTTATGTATAGTTTTATTTCAAGGATATACATGTACCAGAAGTTAGATTGTATTTAGATTGATTTTTACCGTTGAACTATCACATTACTTAATAAAATAAATGTTCAGAAAAATAAACATTTAACTATTACTTCTGCTCATTGCCCATCTTTGTATAAAAAAACATGTGAAAAGCCTGAATGGCTTTTCCTTTGATGTCGAATACAATACAATTTATGTAACTCTCATATATTTTTGCATAGTTTTATTTGAAGGATATACATGTACCAGCAGTGAGATTGTACATAAATTGATTTTCACCTTTGAACTTTCACATTACTTAATAAAATAAATGTTCAGAAAAACATGCTTTTAGCTATTACTTCATCTCATTGACCATCTTGTATATAAAAACATGTGTAAAACCTTTACTTGTCACTACCCATAGTCTTCTGTTCGACGTGTCTGATAATAATGTCTGTGACGATTTATTGCGACTATAACTAGACAGTAGCCAGCAATATCAGCAGCAATTGCGGGAGATAAACGATCGTCTGAACTCTGATCAAACAAATCTGACAGTTAAAATCTATTCATGTTACTATTGCAAGCAGTTATTTGACCATCCTTCCAAACTGAAAAGACACCACAGAAACGGTTGTACGTCAGTGCAACAGACATTTTGACTCCGCCGAAAAGTTGTTTAAACACTGTAACGAAAATCATGTAACTGATTTAGTTTATAACAATTTTATTTGCTCATAGAGACAAAAAGGATTGACACAAGTTTTACCAACTTATGAAGTCTTCTCCTTGGAATTACATAATAAATATAACACATATACATATGAGAAAGAGCATGCACATTAATGAAAGTATACCAGTAACAATTACACATTTAAAAGAGAACAGAAAAACAGTGGAAAAAAAGGGAAAAAGAAGTTTGGTGTGGACACGATGATCAGACTGGGTCTGGAAACATTGCTACAAATTCACATACTACAATCAAGCATAAAAGTGTAGATAAGTTGTTTCTGCTAGGAACTGCACGAACTCACATTATATATCCAAATGAGGATGACGGGGAAAAGTATGATCTTCTAGCATTTTTATCTGGAATTAAATATGAAGTAAAAACTCATTTACAAGACATGTGTGACAAACTTATGCACATCAAATGGTATATGAATTGTTTTGTGCAAATGATCAAACCAAATGCAGGAGATGGCGGAGAGGACCTAAAGGCAAATGCACATTTCCCATCAAACAGCAATTTTACCGGAAAGAGACTATATAGGCGATGAGCATTAACGTTGCCTATCATAAAATATCCAAAAGTTTTGACGAGTACATACGAAACGGAAGCAACTGGGCGTTAGATCACATTAAACACATACAGATTAATATCGCTAAGTATAAACCTTTAGGCGCTGGTTCATATATTGCCCTGCCTAGAGCTCTGCCGGCAACCAGGACGTTGCTTAACATAAAGAACAATGACAATAACTGTTTTGTATATGCTGTCATTGCATCTATGCATCCGTGTCGATCAAATGATCCATCCAAAGTGGACTACTACGTACCTTATGAACATGAATTGAATATGAAAGGCATTCAATAACCGGTGGCACCATCTAGTGTGAGTAAATGTGTAAGACAAAATAACATTTCCGTCATGGTGTTGGGATTTGAAGAGAGTAACTTTTTCCCGATGGATATATCAACATTAAGAGAGGAAGCTCGACATGAAGTTGATTTATTATATTTGAAGAGAGGTGATAAAAGTCATTGGTGTTTGATTACCGATCTGGAACAGGCTTTTATATCGAACCAAATGCAAGGGGCGCAGTCATCGGTTGTGCAGGTACTACCTGTATGGTTTCATTAATGAACTTGTTTTAGAGAAACACCTACAATACTGCTCAAAATTTGAGGAACAGAACGTAACCTACCCCACTAAAGGTGTTGATGATACTATCTTTTACTGATCATGCCAAACAATTGCCTGCGTAATTTGTCATTTACACAGATATGGAAACTTTTTGCGAGCGCATGGATGCTGAGGAGCCTGACAATAATCCAACTGGGACAACGAAACTAACAAAGCTTACACCGAGTGGATATTATTACCAAGTTGTTTGCACCGATGACTGATATACTCAACCACCTAAAATGTACAGAGGAGAAAATGTTGCAGAACATTTCCTTCGTAGTCTACTGGATGAGGATAAACGAATAAAGGCTAATTTGAATGACCCAGAACCCCTCAGCATGAGTGCAGAGGACGAGCAAATGTTTCAGTTAAGCACATATTGCCAAGTCTGTGGAGAAAAGTTTAAAAAACTAGTGTGCGTGCCGGTTATATTTCATAACCTGAAACAATTTGACACACATTTGATCTGTTCCTCAATAGGCATTTTCAAGAGCGAACAAATCAGTTGCATTGCTACGATTTCTGACAAACTGCTTGCTATTTGATTCATTTGTAAATCAAACAATGATTTTTAAACACTATTTACAATATCATAAAAGGATAATTATTTACAATAAACAACCATTGAAATGTTTGTCCATGTTTGGAGTGTAATGAATTATATTGAAAGGTGATTCTAATGAAATTGTGACCAAAACTTTATTTCTAGGTGACTAGAAAATTAAAAAAAAATATTATTGTTTAAAACTATCTGATATTTTTTTCTTTGGATCATGACTAGAAATGAAAACATATACATTTCAGTGTGATGTTAATAAAAAAAAATGAGAAGTGTAATACATCACTTCAAAACTATCTAAAATATTTTTTTCCTGCAGTTTTATAGAATTTAAACGGACTATTGTTTTATTTTTTATAAGAAAAAAACCAACAACCTTATAACTGTATATATTTCGTAGCTTGGTTTGATTTGTTTTGCTATGTATATATATATATATAATTTATATTTGCTGAGTCAATAATAAATGTTTATTAAATATTTATGATAATTACCTATTTCTAGATTTATTGTAAGGTGATATTTATATCGGTAATCCTATAGAATAGCGGTGTAAATTGGATACCTTGTAGACACTACTATAGTATAGCGGCGTAAATTATTAAAGCAATTTTAAATGTTGTATATTGACAAAATACATGAAATAATATTACATAATGTTACACGATCAGTAGGACAAAATATGATATTTTATATCCAGTTATACAACATATAAGTCAGCGATGCGACACATTTAAGTGAATTGACAACTAATACTGTTTGGCGAAAGGTGCTCTCTTTATTACTTCTATAATGTTCATGAGTTACAATAGAATCATGTGAAAAGCACCAAAACCCCAAATAGGGAAAGTATTACAAACAAACAAACAAAAATAACAATAAATCACAAAAGTGAAAGCAAAGCTTTGATGTATATATAAGGTAAACAAAAACAAAAACAAAAACAAACAAAATCCTGCCTACTTCTTGCAGACATAACTTCACTAATTATACCTCCACATTAGAGAGATGATATTATCAAATAGGTACAATGAGAGTTGCCTTATATTGTCCACCATTGAACTTGTCATCATTCCGGTGGAAGTTCCTCCATCGAAATTCGGAAAGGTATGTCTGAAACAGTGCCTTGGACGTTCCAAAATCTTCATCTTTGAGAGAAATCTCAGTCTGTACCCGTGTCCCAATAGCAGTGGTTTTTCGCTGCGGAATACAGTTTTTCAATGTTAACGAAACAACGATCTTTACATGAAATGAAGCGGCAAAGTATTTTGTTTCTTGAAATTTTTATGCTCCAAAATTTGAGGTGGTAGTATTCAAAGAAGTATAACGATTTAATTATTTCGAAAGTAAAGTTTCATAAATGACAGCTATACAATAATGGAGTAGTCTATTATGATCCCTTTGTTGATCCACTATATTCAAGAAATCTCCTCCTTTATATGTTCCTTTTTATTTCTTTTTTTTACCTTCCGTGAATCGACCTAGTTTCTTAGATGACCTGAAATTTCATTATTTACTTAATATTATTTATGTTTTAGATTATGGCTAATGATCTAATTAGCTACAGGGCGTCAATAGGGATATTTTACTGATCTACTCATTGTATTTTTGTGTATAAAATGATATTGAAAGTATCTCTCCCATTAATGGGATTTTTTATTTACTAGGTCTAAGCTTTATTTCAACATGTTTTGTTAAATATATGCTTCATATTGACAACATTCAATTTTTTCTTCTTTTATGATCTATAGTTCTGCTTGCGAACAATATTTCCGAAAACCCCGGACCGGAGACAAATGACACAATTCAAGGTGGAATGACAATTTTTCATCTCAATATTAGAAGCACTAGGAACAAACTAGATTCTATTTTTATATTTGTTGGATCACAATATCTTGTGTTTCTCTGAAACATCTATTAGTGATGACGTTCTAGCTATACCAGGATATGACGTTATTATCAGAAAAGACAGAGCTGGCATAGGAATAAGTCTAGGTTGTGGCATTATATTGTACCCCAAAGATTAATGCTACATCAAGGTTGATCGTAGACAAGATCTTGAACTGCCTGGCTTAGAGTGTATCTGGGTTGAGATTAGAACCAAACCCCAGCAAACCTGATTGAATATTTCATATAAATTCGCACAGTTCACTGATAGAAATTATTGGACATTATTTAACCAGTCGATAGGATTAGCCTACGATATTACACCCAATCTATTGATTGATGGTGATCTTAACTTTGATTTTCTGTAACGTACAGCTTTTTATGTTAATGATGTTTTGTCCGTGAATGGGTTGGTAAATGTTATACATGAACCAACTCACTTCACAGCTAATTCGTCATCATCTATAGATCCTATATTGGTTAGTGATACTATCCGTACTATATAATCTGGTACTATACCGATAGACAGAGCTATTAGTGGCCATGACTGTATATACATTGTATATAGAAATTGATTGTAGATTCAAACTAAGTAAAAGGGGATCTAACCACTCATACAAGCCTATCACCAAAACGGCGTGGGTTCGTGCCCAGCTTTGTAAATTACAAAAAAGGGTACACTCGACTCGCAGTCGCAAGTGATAAAGTTTACCAGTTGCTTGCCCGGGGTCTGTGTTCTCTCCGGGTACTCCGGCTTCCTCCAGCAGTAAAACTGGTCGCCATGATATAGCTAAAATATTTCAGAAAGTGGCGTTAAACACCAAAATTCAATTTCAAACTAAGTAAATGTTTTAACCGAATAATATGGGATTATAACACGGTGATTATGAACTCTTTCGGCAGCAAAATTCGGACACAGACTGGGATACCATAATTAATGACGACGACACTACTAACAACGTTTGTAATAACTTTGCTGATAAGTTCCTTACTTTAGCTAAAGAAAGTATACCCCTTAAGACGATACTTGTTAGACATAACGATAAACCATGGATATATGTGGAACTAAAAAAGGAAATTAGAAAAAGAAACAGACTTAGACAGAATTTTCTCCGATTAAAAACTCGCAGTAGATAGCAGAAATACAAGTCTCAGCACAATAAAGTAAACAATATTAAAAAAACAGTGCAACGTGTCTTACTTCGAAAAAATAAACGAATCGCTTTCTGACCTCAAGATAACAAATACAAAAATGTATTGGCGGACCATCAGGCAACTGCTAAAGAATTATTTCCCTACTAATAGATTACCCCCTATTTGTTCACATGAAAATGATACTGTATTCGAAGATCAAGAAAAAGCGCAACTATTAAACGACTATTTTTTCTCCATTGCTACTTTAGACAACGACAATAAAGACACCCCCTACATGATGGACAGAAGACCTGGGATTCTCACCGAAATGAATGTAACAGAACAGGACATAAATGAAATTATTTCTGGTCTTTATATTAGTTATCGTATGTTAATTGCCACTAAAAATACAGTGTGTCGTCAAATCTGTGAACTGTTTAATTTGTCTCTAAGGAAGAAATGTGTTCCGTCTTTTTGGAAACTTGCTAACGCTACAACAGTTTTTAAGAAATCTGACAAATCGATCTCTTCGAACAATAGACCAATATCCCTCCTTAGTTGCGTTAGAAACTTTTTTGAGAGGGTTGTCTTTAAATATGTTTGTAACCATATCAGTCGACATAAGTATATACATAAACTTCAGTATGGCTTTCTCCCTTGATATTCCACTTCACATCAACTAGTTGAAATATACCATTGCATTTTGACTGCATTTGAAAATCAGACTCCTTTGACATTGACGTTTTGTGATGTAAGTAAGGCATTTGATCGTGTCGGGATTAGAGGTATAATTTATTTATAAACTAGAGAAATATGGTGTAAGAGGCGACATCTTGGAATGCTTTAAAAGTTATCGCACTGACAGAAAACAAAAGGTGTATTGAATGGCACAAAATCAGATGTTGGTTGTTTATTCGCTGGTGTCTAACATTGGTCAGTTTTAGCCCACATACTATTTTCAACTTATATTAACGACATAACTGACCACACGGACGGTATTTGTAGACTTTTTGCTGACGACACATCCCTTGGACATACTAGTAGCGATCTACAAAACCTGCAGGACATGATTAATTCTGGCATCTCCAACATTAAAAAGTGGAGTGAAGACTGGCCAATAACTTTCAATCCAGATAAAACTGGCATAATGCTATTTGATAGTAGACGACAAGGAAATTTTAACTTCAAGTTTGGACAAACCGATATCCTCTCCGTTGATTTCCATAAACACCTGTTTATTATGTTCAGTTCTGACGGTAAATGGACACGACATATTGACTACATACAGGTAAAACCTTGCGGCCCAACTGGGTTAAACGGATCAAATAGTTCCGGCACGATCAAGAAATTAATACGCAAAGGATTTTTTTAGTTTTGTCTTTATCTGTTGATTTCTCTTGGTTTCGATGTCTACCTATTTTAAGGTCGGCAGTTGGCACATTTGTGACAATGTCTACCTATTCTTAAAATCGGCAGTTGGCACTTTTGTTTTGGTGTCTACCTATTGTAAGGTCAGCAGTTGGCACTTTCGTTTCGATGTCTACCTATTTTAAGGTCGGCAGTCGGCACTTTTGTTTTGGTGTCTACCTATTTTAAGGTCGGCAGTTGACACTCTTTTTTCGATGTCTACCTATTTTGAGGTCGGCAGTCGGCATTTTTGTTTTGTCTTTATCTGTTGAATTAAAAGCATTGTTAAAAGTGCCGACCTGTAGTGAAATATCGGCAAATCTTAAAGTGCCGAACTTCCGACCTGAATAAAAATATATCGGCAATTATAAAGGTGCCGACCTGTCGACCTGAATAATAATATCGGCAAATGTTAAAGTACCGACCTGCAGCTCAAATATAATTATTGGCACTTTTAAAAGTGCCGACCTGCCGACCAATTATACGGACTATTTCTGAATATTTCTTNGACGACACATCCCTTGGACAAAACCTGCAGGACATGATTAATTCTGGCATCTCCAACATTAAAAATTGGAGTGAAGACTGGCCAATAACTTTCAATCCAGATAAAACTGGCATAATGCTATTTGATAGTAGACGACAAGGAAATTTTAACTTCAAGTTTGGACAAACCGATATCCTCTCCGTTGATTTCCATAAACACCTGTTTATTATGTTCAGTTCTGACGGTAAATGGACACGACATATTGACAACATACTATCTAAGGCATCCAAGCAAGTATGTGTTCTACGAAAATTGAAATTTATTTTAAAACGTGAAATTCTTGAAAAAACTTACTTAACTTTTATTAGACCTTTGCTAGAATATTCTTGCAAAGCGTGGGACAATTGTCCACAGACGGACAACTACAGACTAGAAAAATTACAACTAGCAACACGTATTGTTACTAGGTTAACTGTATATTCGAGTAGGGATTCCTTATATCAAGAAAGGGGATGGGGAAAATTGTCTAGTGGACGGGAACGCAGGAAGGCATGTTTAATGTATAGCATGTACCATGGGCACGCCCCATCGTATTTGTGTTATTTATTACCTCCGCTTATTCGTGATATTACCAACTACCCTGTTCGAAACAGAAATGACTACACTGTTCCAAGATGTGTCTTATCGTTATACCAATCTTCGTTCATCCCGTCTGTCATAAATCTTTGGAACAGTCTAGACAACGAGACCAGAACATATGATACGTTTAAAATTAACTTTAAAAGAAATTCCGGGCCATTTCTTAGTTGTAGATAGAATATCCAATATTTTATATTCAAGATTACGTAGCAATTGTAGTTCGCGAAGGGACTGACCATTTAACTTGCAAAAAGGGGGGTGGGGGTGGGGGGCTATGGGTTTTTTCGTTCAGAAACTTTTTTCGGACAACACAAGAGTTAGAATATTTATTTGTTTGTCACGCAAATTTAACATTAGGTTATATGACAAAAACTCTGAATCAGATTATTTTTTTTCCTCCACCGAAATCAGAATATTTTTTTCAGCAACATTGGGAATCAGAATATTTTTTGGGAAAAAAAACATAACCTCCCCCTGGAAGTTAAAAGGTCTGTCCCTAAAGTATGATCAATTTCGATGTAATATAATAAAACATTCGAGAACTGTTTGTGGATATATCAGGGAGGACGCTTCCCACTTTCTCTTGAACTGCCACTTATATATCGAGCAGAAGACAGTTCTCTTTAATTTTTATTTTAAGCAACCTTAATTTTCGGTCAGATATTAGAACATTATTATTTGGAGACTCTCAAAATGACCTGGCTCAAAATATTTTGTTATCAAAAGCAGTACAGACATTCATTAAGAACAGTAGGCGATTCACAGAAGGAACATAACCCACCACATTTTACTAAACTGTTATCATTTTTTTCTACATCATAAATGTTTAAATATACTTATTATCCGCCATGCTCTCTGTCAGACCTACGTTTTGTATGGTACTGGAGAGAACTCCATATCAGTTGCAAAACTTGTGTTCAATCCTATTGTATATATTTGACACTAAAATATGCTTAAATTAAACATGTACAGATGTATAAAATGGTTTTAATGTGACACTATAATAAAATAATGTATTCGTAGTATTCATGTATCATGTAAAATAACAAATATGCTGTTTATTTATTGGTAACTGTAGATATTGTTTAGCTATATGATACGTCTAGTCAACTCACGTATGATCATGTACATTTCTATAAAATAAACAATAACTTGGTCATGACTTGAAAGGATATTATATTATATACTAATGTCATTCAAACCGCATCGGTGGTGTATTGGGTAGTGCGACCGATTCGAATGCGGTAGATCGTGGATTCGAGCTGCGGTAGGGGCAAGCAAAAAACTATGAAATTGATATTTGCTGCTTCTTCGGTAAACACACAGCTTTAAAGAGAAAAGGCAATTACTGATTGGCTAACAATCAGGATAATGTGTCCAAGTGGAGCGTCATGTCTTCGCGTGGACAGTGATGCCAGTGTCCAAAAAGCAGAAGCTCATCAACTCCGAGTTCGTGTAAGAAAACAATCTGGGGATATTTCATGCAGACCAGCTTCTATTATCCGAACAGAGTTGCAGGATATGGATGAGAACAGCTTGAAACCCAAGGATATTTACAATGCATCACTATCATTGTACAGAGAGCGTCGGAAAAATATTCCTACTCTACCAAAAACGAGATTGGAAACAATGGACGCTTTGGAACAATATGATATTATTAACAGTAAAAAGGAGAATATGTTGTTAGTGAATGACAGAAAATCTGAGATTATAATTATTTCAACATACACCAATCTCCAGTATCTGTGTAATGAAACCAGAGACATGTTTATGGACGGAACGTTTAAATGTTGTCCCAAGCATTTTCTGTAGCTCTACACAATCCATGGCTGCAAAAATGGGACTTATATTGCATTGGTTTATGCTCTTTTGCCATCCAAAATTGAACAGTGTTATCGTTCTATGTGGTCGCTGTTGTTACGTCGTAGCACAGAGAAAAATCTTAATCTTCGACCTGAGGTTGTACACCTTGACTTTGAGCGCGCTATGCACAATGCTGTGTCAGCTTTCTTTCCTGATACTCGCATTTATTGTTGCAGATTCCATCTCGGTCAGTGTTGGTGGAGGAAAATTCAGGCCCTGGGATTATTAAGCCCACTTTATAAGGATAAATCTACCGAAGAAAGAAAGTGGTTATCAAAGTTCTTTGGCCTTTCCTTCCTTGAGCCACAAGAAGTTGAAGAAAGCTTTGTAGAAGACATCATGTCTGATACACCGGAGAATGATAAATGCTTACAATTTGTCGATTACGTCCTTGAATGATAAATATTAGCCACTAGCTCTTGCATGCCAGTTCTGTTGTCTTCAAGTTCTAAACTTGCCGAGAAGTGCACGAACAATGGACATGAAAGTTGCCATGCACATTTCAGCGGACAGTTTCCCGCATGCAATCCGAATATTTTCCGTTTCCTGGACATTATTATGGAGATACAGACAGTAACATATGTCAAGATGAGATCATTTGATGGGACTGCTCTTCGCAAGAGTGAAAGAGGACGTTTACAATTTACAGTGGTCAAATTTAGTGATTACTCGTCTGGTGACATTTCCAGGTTGGGGTACATCAGATGCCTAGGATACAAATACGGTGCCGTCACAGATATATAAACTTCTTACAAGTTTAATCTTGTGCTTTTATACTTATATGAGTCTTAACTAGTGCTTTTAATTTTTAAGACAATTTTACCTTGGGTTAATTAGATTAAACATTATCCTACTCAAAATTCTACTTCCACCTCCCCGTGGTGAGTAGGGGTCAACAGGTAAAACCTTGCGCCCCAACTGGGTTAAACGGATCAAATAGTTCCGGCATGATCAATAAATTAATACGCAAAGGATTTTTTTTGTTTTGTCTTTATCTGTTGATTTCTCTTGGTTTCGATGTCTACCTATTTTAAGGTCGGCAGTTGGCACATTTGTGACAATGCCTACCTATTCTTAAGATCGGCAGTTGGCACTTTTGCTTTGGTGTCTACCTATTTTAAGGTCAGCAGTTGGCACTTTTGTTTCGATGTTTACCTATTTTAAAGTCGGCAGTCGGCACTTTTGTTTTGGTGTTTACCTATTTTAAGGTCGGCAGTTGACACTCTTTTTTCGATGTCTACCTATTTTGAGGTCGGCAATCGGCACTTTTGTTTTGTCTTTATCTGTTGAATTAAAAGCATTGTTAAAAGTGCCGACCTGTAGTGAAATATCGGCAAATCTTAAAGTGCCGACCTGCCGACCTGAATTAAAATATATCGGCAATTATAAAGGTGCCGACCTGTCGACCTGAATAATAATATCGGCAAATGTTAAAGTACCGACCTGCAGCTCAAATATAATTATTGGCACTTTTAAAAGTGCCGACCTGCCGACAAATTATACGGACTATTTCTGAATATTTTTTAATCACTGAAAGATCGAATCACTCCTTACGCAGGAGCTATATATCTGTTCTCTCCACTTGATTCAACCTGGTTAACGGAATACGTAATAAAAAAAATTGTCGGAAACGTAATACCAATTGTCGGAAATGTAATGCACCGGTTGTCTCAATGAAATAACACTATACATGTTTAATTAAGCTTGTTGATCTAGTACACAGTGAATATCATCTGCATTGCTTTGAATGTAATAAAAACGTAGATATCAAGTTTAGTGC
>MJUT01048798.1:74947-85266 GCA_002080005.1 Gigantidas platifrons
TATTATTGTTTTCTCCTGAGGGAATAGTTCTCCTATAGTATTGTCTGGTGAGGTATATCAGTGCCTGAACCCGAGTTTGTATTGCTAAACCTCGTCATATTGACAGCAAATCAATAAACATACTACAACGCCATCTATTTCTTTTTATTTCTTTATTGTCTTATTCTGCCTGTTAACACATAATATCACCTTTACAATTAACATTATTGGTAATTACCCAATAAAATAGATTTTGTGCATTTTTTATTATTCACACCAATATATCAACAATACAATCTGCATAAATATATGCTATAAAAAATCGTGCATCAGTTATTTTATCTGCTACAACAAGTGTTGCCTGAGGGCAAGTGTGGACAAAGAAATGTGCTGTCCAAAAGGCAAGGGTGGATGTCAATAATCCATATTAATTATCTTAAAAAAAAAGAATATTCATGGACACAAAGTCCGGTCCTGTAGACCCCCTCCCCCCCATTCAAACTAATGAATAAATATAACATAGATTTCTTTTACATGCATTTTACATCGTCAAGATTCTATATTTATAAACTATTGACCTGAGTAACCTTGCTAAACCATGCGGAGTCAGTGTGTTTTAAATCGCTCATCCAATCAGGACGCTCGTTATTGTCCAAGATAAAAATACATCGCTAAAATTACCTGTCGATGTTTCTCCACTTCAACTCGTAAATGTACATAGAAATCGGAGATATTTCGTCATAAAACTTCACACATGGTTTTGTCTATCATATTTCTTGAAGACAAACATAAACTTTTGCATTTGTCAATATTGTATGAGTATGGACAGTTTTTTCAACACCGTATCTGTTCACGTGACTACACATGCTACTCACAGTGACCCGTGATCCACATTAGCAGGTCTGTCCAGTCTTTTGTAAATATGGTATATAATTAAAGTGTGGGTTACATTGTAATTTGTTACAAGGTTTTGTGTCTAATGTAATAGACAAATTTTTAGAATAATAGAATTTCTTTCAGTATCAATATTTAGGCGTCGTGTATTTTAACAGAGGTAAGTAAATCTTGCCAAAATTATACTAAAATAACGTGGGAAAATATATTCCACAGGTATAGTACCAGCGGAAAATCGTTAGAAATTGGTATAGTTGCCGTTGCTAGGCATACACTGTTTATACAATAGTTACTTATGCATAGTAGTCTATAGGGCATTATCGTGATTTCTATACTAGTCAACAAAAGAAACGATACAAGGGTTGATGCTCAATATTTTTTACAGAGAGAAATAAAATCCACAAAAATCGTATAGTTTAGATTCATATGGGCATAACAAATAAGGCAATATCAACAAAATTTCTCAACATCATTATCAGAACAAATCATGGACAGACAGAAATTGTCATGCAGTGTGGATGTTCATTAACGTGTAGAACCAATCTATCGTTGAATAAAAGCTTGTGGGATGTTGTTCCATTCGTGCACAAGTGCGTCACAGCTCCTGTAGTGTTTCCGGTGGATTTTGACGGTGGCGAACACGTCTACGGATTTCATCCCATAAAGGTTCAATTGGTGACAGATCCGGCGATAATGCCGACCAAGGAAGAACACGGATGTAATTCTGGTCAAAAAAGTCTTTACAAACATGAGTACCGTGACATCTTGCATTGTCGTGTTGAAAGACGTGATCAAATTTCCCTGATAGGGCAGAACGATAGGATGAAGAATATCATCTCTCTATTTTATGGGATTCAATGTTCCTTGAACAATTTTGAGTTGAGTTCGACCATCATGACAAATTCCAGCCCAGACCATAACACTTCCGTCTCCAAAACGGTCGGAGTCGTATAAACACTTGTCCGTAAAGCGTTCCCCACACCTGTGGTACACACGATAACGTCCATCGTTAAGACGAAGTGAAAATCGGGATTCATCACTAAAAAGGATGCGTTGCCAGGTGTGAAGCCTCCAACCACAGCGTGCACGAGCCTATGCTAGTCTCGCGGTCCTATCGGGTTGTTAAAGGATTGGTCCTGCCACCGGACACCAAGCACGGAGTCCAGATGAAGTCACGTAATTTTCTGCGAACAGTTTGACCCAAATTCGGACGTTTGCTAGACCAGGCCTGGATTTCTCGAAACAAACTTAAGTCAAAATTCAGACTTAAGTCTGAGATTTTACTCAAATTTGAGAAATCTAAAAAAAACTTAGCACAAATTTTAACTCAACTTGAGAAAAAACTTAAGTCACCTCCCCACCAAACTTAAGTCAAAGCTTTTGCTCCTGAACCGCGTTTGGTGCGATTTTTGGGAAAGCCGCTGGAGTATTATGCTCAGTATATCCGTTTTCAACCATATTGTGTGGTCCCCAAGAATAGTTTTAACAGCTGTCCTTTTAATTAGTTTTTACATGGAACCGTCTGAAATTCATAATACTCAGATACCTGGAAGATGAACTAAGTTATTGCTTACCTGTATGTGCATTTTTGTACCGTGTGCGTGATTGTAAACATCCGGTACCGGCTATTTATATACATGATAACAATCTACAAGTACGAATTACAATATATAGTTTCCTCCGCTATCTTTGGAGAAACTTACGAACACAAGTCGTATGCGGCTGTATGTTATTGAACAAATTTTATTGTCTGTACAAGGACGTTTATTTAGAATGGAAACATTTTGTTTATTCTCTTTTAATACCTTTCCACTCTTCTACGCTTTTTACGCATATCCCTTTCCCTCTCACTTACGCTTTTTACGCTTACCCCTTTCCCCCTCACTTACGCCATTCTACGCTTTCTGTTACATAATTTCTTTGAACACAAATACCGATGAATTAAATCACTATGTTGCAAAAGTTGTACCAGTTAGCGAAATTACAGATTCCAATCTTTCTATTTTCAAAATAGGAAAATCCGAGTGTGATATAAATAACGTATAATTACGAGTGTGTGTCAGATAAGATAAGATAAGATTTTATTGATATAAAATCCAAAAGTTGGATTGTCATCAAACAACAAACAATACATTCAACTACAGCATGCAGGAATACACAAATATAAACATTCATATTATTTACAATGAAAAATATTTAATATAATATTTAATATTTCGACTAAGGAGGTTTGATACAGAGACAACGTACCAGAAATATTATAGTTTATCTTGCTCTTAAGCAAGTTACATTAATGAATTTCTGTATTTATACATTTCACTTATGCCTTTAATACAGCACATGTTTATTTCATAATCATTACTTCGAAATATAAAAAGAATTTGTCTAAATCTGAAAAATTTGAAAATAAAGGTACAATATCAGTTAATTTCTGAAAGAATTTATCACGTATATCTTTAAGCTTATCACATATAATACTAAAATGGAATTACTCTTTTACTTCAGATCTGCATAAGGGACAAATTCTATTTGCTAAGTTTATCTTTCTAGGTCTGTCTGCCTTTTACAATCATTAGAGTACTATTGCTTATTCTTATTCTGATAAAGTTTGAAACATCTGATCTAACTATGTCTAATTTGAGAAAATTTTCAATTTCATATTTCTCTTTCAATTTACTGTACGTTCTCAATTTATTTCCCTTTTCTTCCGAACCATCCAAAGATAATTTATCTTTGCAGAATTTGATAAAATCCTCTTTCAATTTTTTGTTAGCAGAAAAAGTGAATCGATTTTTAGAAAAAGTATTTTGATTCTTCCAAATATGGCCGAATCTTATTTTATCAAACAACAATTTGATTTTTGAACTGTACCATCCAGAACAATTGATATTAGTATCATAAACCTTTCTGATCAGACTTGTACCATTTGAATTAACAACATGATGCCAAAAACCTACCGAAAGTTTAATAGCATCCACTGAGCAAGGGATCATACCTAATTCACCTAAAACTGCCAAATTGGATGCTGTTTTATTTACCCCTAAAATATATTTTGCAAATTTTACTTGCACCAGTAGTACTGGTTGAAATAAAAAATGTCTCGACTCAACATTTGCATTATCTTTCAACAATGTATCTAGACACAAAACTTCACTACAATAAAGTAATATAGGCTTAACACATGAATCAAACAATTTAAGATTTGGTAAAATATTTAACTTATCTGAATTCAATATTTTATACCGGTAAATGCAGAATAAAGCTTTTTTTTGCCTTTTTACACAAGAACTCAGTTGCTTTAATGAAACTACCCGAAGGCTTAAATAATATTCCTAAATACTTATACTCATTAGTAATTTCTAGAACATGAGCATTATATATAAAAATATATTTTCTGATCACTTTACCAGATTTATTAAATATCGTCACTTTAGTTTTGTTTATATTCACACACAAATTCCACGTTTCACAGTAATCAGACAGCTTATTCAAACAATTTTGTAAACCATTAGCAGACTCTGAAATTAAAATCACATCATCTGCATACATAAGACAAGATAATCTTTTGCTATCAATCAATGTTGGATCACAAGTGATATCGAATATCTTAACCATGTCATTTAAATATATTGAAAAAAGTGTAGGACTCAAGCTACATCCTTGTTTTAATCCAACCTTAGATGAGAACATGCATGTTTCCCCATCAGCAAATTTAATTGCATATTTGACATCTTTATACATATTTTTCATGATATTAAAAAAGTGACCAGTTAGCTTATAATTACACATTTTAAATAATAAAGCATCTCTATTCACACTATCAAATGCCTTCTTAAAATCTATAAAACAAACATACAGACATTTTGATACTTTAAAGGCTTTATCTATAAGACATTTTAAAGTTAAGATGCGATCACTCGTACGACAACCCTTCTTAAATCCAATTTGTTCATTACATATGATATCATTTTCTATTAGAAATTTATCTAATCTGTTTGATAATATTTTTGAGAAAAAGAGCTAGATAATGCTACACCCCTATAATTAGAGGGGTCATTGAAACATCCACCTTTGTAAATGGGTTTAATATAATTTTCCCTCCATAATTCTGGATAGATACCCGATTTTAAAATGGTATTAAAAAGGTTTACATACACTGTTGTGTTATAAATACAAGATATTTTTAACATCTCATTCAATATACCATCCGGCCCACCGGCCTTTCCATTCTTTAGACTCTTAGGCAGCCTTTAATACCTCCTTAGTCGCAATATTAGAATTCAAAAGTTGCATGTCATAATTATCAAACTCTGCAAAGTTCATGCTTGAATCTGTGAATTTATTTTCATGATCAATATTCATTAAATGTTTGAAATACGTTAACCATTCGTTTGGAGATATATTAAAACTGGGATCATTGTTCACTTTTTTCTGCAAAAGATTATTTTTGAATATTCTGTGTTTCTTTCTAGTTAATCTATTAAAATCTTTTTTATAGACTACAACTTTTTGTCTTAGATTTTTGTCCCAAGGATTATTACTTAAGTTCCTTGCCAAACCTTTGAAATGTCTGTATTTTAATTCACATTCATTGTCAAACCATAACTTTTTATTCTTTGTCTTTTTAGCTCCAGATCTGTTTTTAGTTATTTTTCTACTGCCAATACTATTTGTTGCAGCATTAAATAAAAAAGAGGAAAACTCTAAAACTTTTTCATTCACAATACTTTCAGTCATATTACACATACCTAAATCTTTGTTTTCATATGACTTTATAATATTTTCTAAGTTTTCACTTAATGCATCATAGTTAAAATTTGGTAAGTTTGATTTGAAAACGGTTTCTCGAGCATCATTCCATTTAATTTTTCTCACACTATCATTTAAAAAATTTGGCAACTGTTTCTCAGAAAACCGTGACCAAATTTTTACAAATATAGGACAATGATCAGAGAGCATTGGTTCTAAATCACCAACATTAAAGCTGACTATATTTTGTAAGAAACTGGAATTACATATACAGTAATCATCAATTGATGCACCAATATAATTATGATTAGTTATTCTACCTACGGAATCACCAATGGTTCTACCATTTAAAATTCTTAGTTGCGCTTCAGTACATAACTCAATAACAGATTTCCCGTATTCGTTTGTTTTTTGGTACAATTCAGTATTGCGTAATTTTTGAATGCCATCAACTATATAATTTTGAGGCAGAAAATCATCTAAAATATCATCAGAATCATTTATTATATAATCTTGTTCATCTCCATTAATGTGTGCATTTAAATCCCCCATAACCATGATGTCCCCTGATTTATTATATTTTGAAATATCTCTCTCAAGTTTCTCAAAAATTGTTCTATCACAATTAGTGATATATATATAAAGTCTCTAATTATGTATAAATAAAAACTATAACACAAATTTCCCAGACGTTGCCATTACGGCCTTCTTCATTGGAAATATTTTTAACACTAAGGGTAACAATGGTTGCCAGAAACATGACGTTATAATTACAGTCACTGGCGCTATTTTGCCGCAATTGAATTTAACGTTCGTACTATGTATTTAACCCATATGGTTCCAATGTTTTTAACTTTTTTATCCAGAATGCTTCTTTTACTTTTCTGTATGTTTCAGTGCCGAAAACTCTTTCAATGCCGAATACTTTTAGATCTTCCACAGAATGACAATGTTGCGCAAAGTGATTTGCAATTGGATCGTCTTTTTCCGTGTCCGTATTTTTGAAAAATTTAGGAGCATTCGTTGGTATAGCGTATCTCCTGTTTGTCCTATGTATATTAATTTGTTGCATTCTGTACAGTTGATACCGTAAATATCTCCCACAGTTTTACAATCAATCAATCCTTGAACGGTGTACTCGTTTCCGTCGTTGTCTTTAAATGTTCCACTCTCAATAACATGAGAACATAAAACACATTTTTTAGCACACGGGCGACAAATATTTTGTTGTTTGTAAAAAATCAAAATATGTTTCTTGTGTACCAGTATGTCTTTTATATTTTTGTCGCGTTTGAAAGCTACAATCGGCGGGTCAGGAAATGCTTTTTTGAGCCGGTCGGATTGATGTAAAGTTCTTAGGTGTTTCCGGAGGATCGAGTGAATATTCGGGAGAGCTTTATAAAATGTTAATACAAGTGGTACTCTGTTGTTTTCGGTTCTTAGTTTATATTTCAAAAGTTCTTTTCTGTCAAGAATGTCAACCTTTTGAAGTTGTTCTTCAATGGATGTATTTTTATAACCTCGCTTTTGTAAATTCATTTAAATTTCTTCTCTTCTTTTCATGTAGTCGTCCTCTTCTGAGCATATTCGTTTTACTCGAACCCCAAGGCCGTAGGGTATCGCCCGTTTAACTGCGTTCGGGTGGCTAGATGTAGCTTGCAAATATTGATGCTCGTCTGTATTTTTGGTGTATAAATCCGTTTTTATGTTTCCATGGTAAATTATAACATTCACATCTAAAAACTAAATTTTGTCGGCAGAGTAACGTAGTTCAGTTTTGATTCTTGGATGTAATTTATTTGATAATTCGTGAAATCTTTTAAGTTCGGTTTCTCCGTGTTCCCATAATCCCCATACGTCATCAACATATCGCCAATACGCCAGCGGTTTTAGTTAACTTTTTTTTAAATAAATTTTGTTCCCACTACCCGAGGTATGTGCTTGCATAATTCATTCCAAGGTGCGATCCGATCGCTGTCCCTTCCGTTTGTAAATAATGTTTTCCATTAAAACAAAAATTGTTGTTTTCTGAAACAATGTCTAACATTTTGAGTACGTCATTTGTTGGTATAGAATTATTCGATCTTTTATTTAAAGTATATCTTTACACGCTTCTCTTGCTTCTTTTCTGGGGACACTAGGGTATAAACTTTTAACGTCTAGACAAAACATGATCGTATTTTGTGGTATTGGTTGCTGTAGGGTTTTGAGTTTAACTAAAAAATCCGTTGTGTCTTTAATAAAACTATTTAAGTCGCGTACATGTTCATCAAGTTCATTTTCAACTATTTCTGCGACTTTCTCGGTCGGATGGTTCCTACCATTTATAATGGTTCTCACTGGATGGTTTGGTTTATGTATTTTCGGGTTTGCTTGTACTTTTCCCGGTGCCGTTCCTTTAGGAAGTAAGTATTTTCTCATATCCTTGTCAATTATATTTCTTTTGTAAAGATCCTCTACTAATTTTTTCACTTTATTTTCATTCTTTTGAGTAAGATCTTTCTTAATAGGCGTATACGTTTCATTATTTTCTAGTTCTTTCTCAACTTCTAACTGATAGTCGTCTCTGTTCATAATTATTATGCCTGACGATTTATCGCTTGGTCTTATAACGATTGTGTCATCATACAATAATTCCCGCATTGCCTTTTCTTCTTCCGTGCTTGCATTCATTTTATAGTTTCTCTTAAGTCTACTTAAAATTTCATCCTTGACCTCTTGGATATATTGATCTAACCATCTTTCTCTACCGGGTTGTGGTGTAAATTTACCCGGTTTTCGGAATTCAAATTTGTATCTAAAGTCACATCTTCTTCGGAATCATTTTCTTTATCCAAAAAATATTCACGCAGCCGCATTCTTCTCTCCCATATTTTAAGATCTGCGATTAGTTTACCTATGTCAACCTTTCTACGGGTAGGTACAAACTTGAATCCTTTGGAAAGCAAACTTTTCTGAGCATTTGTAAGTTCTTTCGATGACTTGTTAATAATCTCACAGGACTTTGACACATATGTATTTTCAATATGTGACCCTTTATTTTTATCTTGCTTTTCACACAATCTTTGACTACATTCTGTGTTTCCGAATTTATTTGTTGCGCGTTTTGAATAATGTTATTGACGTTACATGTACACGGCCTTTGGACGTTCTTTAGTATTGAAAAATGGTTATTCTTGTGTAAAATACATAAGTACGGTGCATCGTGGTTACACTTTTCTTTTCTCGAATATATATGCCATTCCTCGGAGTTGTCGACAGTAGTTACCCTTAGTGTTAAAAATATTTCCAATGAAGAAGGCCGTAATGGCCGAAACGTCTGGGAAATTTGTGTTATAGTTTTTATTTATATTTATATATATATATATATCATACTGAGAAAAAAATAAAACATTATAGCGAGCACAGAGAGCTCTACAGCAACATGGGCATGCGCATGCAACACACAGCTGCCTAATGATGAGATTGAAATCCTTTCGTCCGGAAATTGATAAAAGTTGGTGTGTCACGGAGAGAATGCCAAAAATATAAAAAAAAGTCTCCAATAAACAATTTTAAAACTAAAATGATATCATAAACTCCTAAAAATCATATTTAAGTAACAAAAGAAAATAAAAGGTGCTTACATTGTAAAATTAATCAGAATGACATAACGCTATCCAAGTCATTACGTCATGTTATTCATAGGCCAAAGTCGTCAACAACATTTCGCGGAATTTTAATTTATGTTATTTTTCTACCTCGGGATATGCAAGAATACATTTTTATGTTCAGTATTGCATTAGAATGGGGATAATTGTATTGTATTTTAAACAAGTCAAAACATATATTTTTTAAATGATATGATTTTTTTTAAAGAAAACTTAATATTTGCCGATCTTTGCTAGCTACGGCTCATGGGCCTACAAAATTCGTCTGCTAAATTCAAGCAAATTATTCTGACATTTCCATTTGAAATCATTGTATGACCACAAAAAACTGCAAAAATGGCATTTGTTGACCTCCGATATCGATGTTCCCCATAAAACTACATTACAAAAAATAAATAAATAAAAAATGAAAATGGAAGTTGAATTTTGCGAACACCGATGAGTTTCACGAACGTGTTACGTAGTGAGTGAAACGAAAGTCGCCCATACGCCATAAAACTGCATTATTAGAAAAGAACTTCCTCATTTTGTTTCAAATAGCAGAGCAAGAGGTGGACAAAATGTCACAACATAATTCATAAATGCAATATTGGTGTTCAAATGATTTATAGTCAACCTGCACAATATACAAACATACAACCTTATTTGATAATTATAAATATTGATGTCGATTGTCAGAGTAGAGAGCAAACAAACAAAAAAACTTACCTTGACGTCTTCTTCGTTTTTTATCAATCATTCATCCCCTTGGCATATATTTCAGAAATAATGTAATCCTTAAACTCGTGAATAATATATGTTTTTAAGAAACAAGAACGGAATCATAGAAAACTATTGGAAACAAGTTTCAAAAACAAAGTTATTCCGGCACTTATATTATTCCTCAAAGCATACATGTATCGAATTCCTCATAACATCCACAGCATATTTATATTCATGTTCAATGAAAAAACTTTGAAAATCATAGTAAATATCAATTTGCACTATTTTCCGCCAATGTGCCAGTGCCAAAAAACTAAAGTGACCCATGAGGTCATGACGAACTCG
>MJUT01048798.1:86843-99753 GCA_002080005.1 Gigantidas platifrons
CAAATTGCTTGATTAATAAATGTTTAACAAATAATAAAATTTCAGACATTTTTATGTTTTCAGCCAACAGTATATGAAAATTGTTGACTTATTGTTAATTTTATATGGAAATTGTTGACTATTATAAATAAGAAATTTGGTTAAATCAGTAAATTGTATTCAAATCAATTACAGTTGTTGAATGTAATTTAATGTCGGGTACCTATAAAGTGCAAAACGATATAGAAACGAAACGAAACGAAATCAACGAAAACGAAACGAAACGAAATGAAACGAAACCAACGAAAGCAAAACGAAATCAACTAAAACAAAACGAAATAGACTGATACGAAGAAAATGGAAGGAAAAAAATAAAAGACAAAACGAAATAAAGAAATAAAAAAAGAAGATAATTCGATTTTTTAAATACAATAATTTTGATTAATTATAACCCATCTTGCTTGCATGTCTGTCCGTTACAGTACTCCTCACGTACATTACCCGCAACTCAATTCAAGCCGGGTTTGCTGGCCGACATACTTTCAGAAGTTCAAATGTTATATTTTTATTTGTGTTTGTGTGTGTCAGTATTTATGAATTATAAAGTTTCTGGAGTGCGCATATAGAAAAAAGGGGGGATATGAGGGGGCCTGAGCCCGAAATCCCGAACTTAAAAACTTGAAACCCCGAATCCCTTAATTAAAAAAAAGCAAAACGAAATCAACGAAAACAAAACGAAATAGAAAATGGCAGAAAAAATAATAGGGGCCTAAAAGAAATCAAACTTATTTTCACAATTGCGATGCTAGACTACTTCCTACACATTCCTTTCACCAGGAGAGGACATGATTTGTCACTATTGAACAAGAATACTATGCATTTATTCAGCGGGAGTCTGTACTCTTGACTTGGTGGCTTCTTTTAAATTTTTAGTGATTTTACAAAATTACTAAAGTGGCCAGTAATTTTATATTATTACTGAAAATTACTAATTTTACAAATTTTCTGTAACATATACACACTTGGCCAGACAGAAATGCTGTGCTCGCATCTAGGCAATGCCTACTCCATATTATAACTACAACTTGAATCTGCACAAATAAAAACAGTTTTGTGTATAATGCAATAAATCTAAAATCTGAGGGCCTTTTATATTGCAGAGGCAATACTACATGCTAGTTTGTCCGTTTCAAACACTTGCAATGTGTCATGTGCAGACGATGTAAATAAACATGGCGACGTCCAGATCAAACGTGTGGGACGTTTGACACCAACTGACAACCACACAGCTATCTCTGGACCAATATTCTTCATGTATGGCTTAAAATTTGTGGAAAAACTTCAATTTTACAAATCCTGTTGAACATAATTTTAAAAGAGTCGAAATCTTAACGTTAATTATAAACATAAAATATAAACATAAACATTATAAAAGTTTACAAAACAGTGTGTGTATACACACTTGCCGCTTTTCCGTGAAAGATGTTCAGCCATATATCAATAGTCTGGACCTTCCTCTAAAAATATGTCGCCAAAGTTTCAATGGATAAGCAACAAGAGCTCGTAGAAATCATTGGATATTCGGGCAATTATTTCTGATTTTGCAACCAGGATAGAGCGGGAAGAGTTATTTTACGTTGTGTGGTGCTTGGCTAGGGGTATTTTACAAAGTGGTAACAAAAAATGCAATTTACCGACATATTGTTCCATCAATTGATTAAATAATTGTCTAGGATTGACGTACTCATGCTTTGGAGGTCAACCATGCACGGTAAGCAACATAGCTTCTTCTAAAATATAGTTATAGTCTAAAAAGAAATATCGTTTTCAAGTGGGTCAACTGGGGTTAAATTTGAAACACAAAAATCGCTCAGAAAATTTACACGAACTAAATGTATTGGTATAAGATCTACGTTTCCATAAATGAATAAGAGATATAATAATTATATAATCCACGAATTTGTTTTTTTTTACCCGAAAATGGCGAAAACAAAAAACATACATATTTAGTTATAAAATTCTCCCAACCTTTAATAACGTTATCCAATCAGAGACTATATATGACGTAATTATGGCTGTTCGAAAATATCGGGATTGTTTAATACATCTATCTAAATGAGCTGTTCCGATATTCTTTGATATTGTTTAGAAAAGAGTGTATCTTGTGTAAATTTCTTTTTATTTTGTTCCTTTAATGAAATTTTCTTCATGAAAACAGATAATAAATATACATTTTTTTTTATTAAGTCCCAAGTGTATTTTGTACAAATAAAATGTACATATATATGTGTATTTTAACATGAATTTTGTCCCCTTGGCCCCAACCCCCGCACATTTTCCAAGGAGATAACCCTCTCGGTCGTTCACCTCTTTGACCAACATCAACTTTTCCTTCACCGACCAATTCGGCTTCCTTTTTACAGTTTCCATGTTGAAAGCTAATTTTAGCAGACGCTATTTTTGTCCCAGAAGTTAGGGGGATTTCCAGGTTGGCCCCTTACTAACATAAGAATTATTCTCAAACACAAACTCAGTTGAGTTTTTCCTAAGTTTGTTTCGAGAAATGGAATTTTAGAAAAATCTCAGCTGAGATATTCATTTGAATCTGAGCAAAAACTTAAGTACAGACTTAAGTTTTTTTTGAGAAATCCAGGCCAGGATTGGGTTGCACAAACGTCAATTAAATTTAAGTCTCAATTAAACCTAAAGTGTAAATTAATTATATGCACATTTCAAGTAAATTTAAGTCTCAATTAAGTTTTAATTGCCTCTTAAATTAAGTAAGGTTTGTGCAACCCAGTCCAGGCGTTCTAGATGCGGGAAGTGTCCTCGGCCGTTATCATTCGGTTCCTGAGTTGAATAAGGCGTAAATGTCTGTCTTGGCGTTGTTGCATCACACTCGTCCTGTCCAAGTTACAGGGTCTGTCATTCGTCCTACCTGTTTGCTGAAGAAGAATCATTATCCTTGAAATGGACACATTAAAGTGGTCTGCAACGGCCCGATGAGTCATTCCAGCCGGAATCAAACTTTCCGCTCGTTCACGGTCATTTTGACGGAGCCGTGGCATCGAAGTTCTTGTGAAAATTCAAATTTTCAGAATGGCAAATTGCTTACTTTTGTTGACAGCACAATTAATGGTCGCGGGTGATTTAAATGCCCAATTCGATCATCGCAATCTTGATCATGGACGGAAAATTGACTTTCCGGAATTTTTCCGTAACGGAACAGGATGTTATTGTTTGCTTTGTGAGGATAAACGCGTTTCACGCTAACATTGACGTAAATGATAATAAACAATTGTTTTATTTTAACATAAAATATATATTTAAAAAAAATCTTTGTATCGCTTCTTTTGTTGACTAGTATAGATTTCCCAAGGGACAGTAGTATTGACTGAAACATTGATAATGCTGGAGCCGCTGGCGAGGGCATTATCAATGTTGAAGTCAATACTACTCAGTGTCCCTTGGGCAGTCTATTTATTACGATAAAGCCCTATACATAAGTAACTGATATTTTTATTTCATTGAAGGAAATAAGACTTTCTAAATAATGTTATTCATTTTTCCCTCGGCAGCAGCATTAAAGTGGTCTGCAACGGCCATGTTGGTTTACATTGACAGCTGCACGATCTCCGTTGCGTTTTAAGAAAAGGGACGCAACTCTCTAACCTCGAGCGGTCGTTAACATGATAATGCCCGTGCGCATTGCCGTGTTAACGACTGATGGATTTCTTTAACGCAGAATAATGCATGACACATGATCATGTCTACACCAACGAACAAGTCGAATTTAGAACTGATATGAAATAATTGAATAATAGTGTTTAGTAAACAAGAAAGGGGATGATCATCTAATTTTTAGAAGGAGCGCTATGCCAGAACATTTTTTGTCACATGAAACAAAATTCCGATTATTTTTTTATTAGATATAACAGATCAGCAATTTTTCTTTAAATTTTAGCAGAGTTTCTTGTTAAAGAAAAAAGTACAGTTTGAAGATACAAAAAAATGTACTGTCAATGTGGGTTATATAAGAAGACGTAAACAAAGAAGGACAGATAATGCAATTCGGTTGTTTCGAATCATTTCCATTCCGTCAAAAAAAAATTATTTTCGTCTGCCAGATCACGTGATTTCGATGGAACTAAAGGCCCTGAGTTTCCGGTGTCAATGTACACAACAAAAACTCCAATCAATATGTGCCGTTTTAACGTTCGATTCTCAAGTTAAAAATATCTTAACATTTTCTGTAAAAGACATATATCAATTAAATTATTTTATTTGTATCAAAGACTTCAACGCAGAGACAAATAATTCTTTAAAATTAAATTTGTTTTCTTTCTTTATTTGCGGCTGTCAGCATCATGAAAGGAAAACGATCTGCCTTTATGTATATATTTCTTATATAAGACAGATAGTGGGGTACCGAACACCAGTATTTATTCAGCGGTTTCCTTGGCGTCTCCATATTACAATTACTTATAATCTACCGCATCTACGACTATGATATGCTGACGTTGTCACAGTAATAGCGTAAACACCGGAAGTCGCCTGCCTATTTGTTCAGACGTCAAGACACGAAAAAGACGGAACGTGGTCGGAATTGACATGATTCGAAACAACCGAATTGTCAAAAGAAAAAAGGACAAACAATGATATAGAAAACACTACACAGAAAATTAAAGTTTGAGCAACACGAACACCACTAAAAAAACTGGAGGGTCAGATTAGTTATTCTTACACAGAGGATAAAGTAGTTCTCAATTTTCACGGAATAAGATTTTTCTGTCTTGCATCCCCCGGTGTAAGACAAGCTACACGCCCTGTTACCCGCCAAAAGTATTCGTTGCTTCAAGATTTTTCAGTGTTATAACTTTGCTTGTGATCCTTTGTTAATATTGTTTGTAGATGTGACTAAAATAAAATATGCTTTACAAAATATAACGGTAGCAAAAGTCTAATCTATGTTTTAAAACTCTTAATATTGTGTCATTTGTTTACGTTTGCGTATGATTTTTGTCAACAGTTATCGATTTCCTGTTCACTGAATCAATCTCCTGACCGAGTTATTGACGTCACAATGAAATTACATACATTTCTAATAACAGTGTTTGTGTTGATTTGTTCGTTTAAAAACAATCGTTTTCTTTACTATTGTTATATTTATTGTGATATGAAAGTCGAATTTTAAATATTATTACAATTTGAGAGGTTCGTGATTTGGTGTTTCTTTCACATTGCGTATTATTTCATTGATGGTTGTGATGCGGTCGTCTTCGAATATACAAACTAGAAAAAAAAGGGGGGGTGTGTGTAAGGAAAATAATCAAACACCGATGACAGGTCAAGATCGAGAAATCTCAGACACTCTCGGGTAAGATTTCAATCGTTCTCTGACTCGGAGTCTCGTCAGAGAACGATTGAGAAATCTCAGACATCCTCGGGTAAGATTTCAATCGTTCTCTGACTCGGAGCCTCGTCAGAGAACGATTGAAATCTTACCCGAGGGTGTCTGAGATTTCTCGATCTTGACCTGTCACCGGTGTTAGAATCTATTAAGCATGCCTCTTTCAGGTCAAGATATATTTATCTGTAACAGTTAGCGACAAAACAGTAAAATAAAATATAGCACACCCCAACCCTCCCTAAAGTTGAATGGTCGTGCCCTAAAGACATGGTCTATGGATTTATAATCACGAAACACGTGTATTCTTCTTGCTGTCTGGCATGCGCAGTAAGGATCAAAAGTCTTCACTATATGTTTCATATAAAACGATGGTTAAAACACTCTTTTCATATCATGTCTTACGCAATTTTTCATGACATTATCAGCATTAAAAACTTCTTAAAATTTTCATATACACATGTAATTATAATTTTATTTTTACTTTTTCTTAAAATATTACACGCATTTTAATGTTTTCACCAAGTCATGGAATACTGTGACGTGATTGTGTTTAAATGAAAAATACTTAATTAAATTTAAAAAAACTTAAATTGAAATACTAAAATAAACTTCAGCTGAATAGTTTGAGAATAAGTGGTTTTATATGAAACATATAGGAAAAACTTTTGACACGTGAAGGTATGGTTTTAAGCGTTTTAAGGGTCGTCGTGGCGCCGTGATCGTGAGGTAGTTGGATTGAGAACTACCTATGCAATCGGTGCCTACATGTATCACCACTGATGTTGTGAGTTCGAATCTCGATCAGTGCGAGGTGTACAACATTATGTGATAAAGTTTCTCAGATACTTGTGACAGGTCGGTGGTTTTCTCCAGGGCCCCGCCCCGTTTCACAAAAGGTCGTAAATCGTACGATTTCCGACTTACCTTACGACCACTTGCCGACTAAGTTTGCGACCGTTTCACAAAACTTGTCGGAATGTTTTTACGATTTCCGATTTACGACTTGTGGTTCATACATCTTTGTGCGCAGGTACGAAAATCGATCAGATTCTTATATTCGTTCAAACGGAATATTAAATATTAAATATAGTTATTTTATTGGTCTACATGTATGCATATACAAAATATTAAATATAGTTATCTTATTGGTCTTTGTGGATACAAATCACGCGACACCCTAAAGTGGAGACTGTTTTTTTTCAGGGAAAGCTCTGCGGTGGAATAAGGAGAAAATATCCACTTTGATAAGGCTGATGACAGAGAAGTCAACAATAATAAAGAGAAAGTTCACTCCATCCCTCATCAGCAATGATACAAATATTTCCCAATGACTGTCATTGGTGATTTTTACAAAATTCTAGTTCGCCCACTTTTTTATAGCCATTTGCCCCACATCAGACATCATATATTTAACCTTATAATATCATAACTTAGGTCAGATTTAGTTATGATTTACCGGTATCTAAGAAAGACATTTTATAGCGAATTCAAATGAAACTGTTCAAATGGTTACGTATACAAATGTACATGTACATTTCTACGGATGCATGTATTTAGCACCATGGATTATAATTTACATGACTCTTTGAATAAAATTGATTACATGTTTTTAATATATGGCAAAACGTAGATTTGAACAAAATAGCTAAAACTATAGCATATGGGAAATTTTTCTCCCCAATATCAATAGGTTTCAAAAATTTAAATCACCATATTGGGTCATAACTCAGAGCCAATTTTAATACTTAGTCATGTATTTATTAACTTTACGTAACTTCTAGTTGAGACGAATATACTTGACAGGTACTATTCCTATGCAGCAAGAACTGGGGGTACTATTCCTATGCCCCCAAACTTTTGAGATGACAAAAATACGTTGTTGTCCCCTATATTTGGAGGTAAAATATATGTTGTGCCCCCTCCCCCACTTTCAAAATACTCGTCTGTCCCGTACACCCGTACACCCGTGAGTAACCACGATACATTACAGTAGACTGTTTTCTCGTGGACTTTTATTTCACATCTCAGTATTTTCCATGAATATAACGTCTATAAATAGGTCCAACTTAAACTAATGGAACACCCCGTTAAAATTTGATGATATATTGACTCCGCTTTAAATTTGGAATTCTTTGACTTTTTGTAAATTTGATGTCAAATACTGTCAACAAATTAAAAATTGAACATTGTAGCACCAATTCAGTGTCTTTTTTATTGGTTCAGTATACATGCATGTAGTTGCATTGCGTGCCAAAAAGTATCATATCACTGTGATTTTTCCTTGTATAATATTTCATAATTACGTTTTATAAAGCGCACATTTCCGCCGTTTTTATGCTTGTTTGTTTGCTTAAACAATATTTCAGTTATATATCGTGGCGGTTTCGTTTTTTTATTTGGATAGATTTCCTTTCAATAAAGAGAAAAGGAGGTAGATTTTTTAAGTAAAATTTTGTTGTTTATTTAGAAAGATTCTTATAACCAAAATTTGTTTAGCAACGACATCAACACAAAAGAAAATGGGTATGATATTTACAAGTTGTTAACCTGTAAGTGATGGAATAGCATGGTTCCTCATTGTAATGATGTCCATTCAACGTTTGTATTTAACGATTTACGATTTATGACTGCTTCGACCCAGTCGGTAATTTGCGACTAAAAAATGTCGTATATCGGAAGTCGGTAAGTTTTGTGAAACGGTCGTAAATCGCAAAGACAGTCGTAAGACCAAGTTTACGATTTACGACCTTTTGTGAAACGAGGTCCAGGACCTCCGATTCCCTCCACCAATAAAACTGACCGCCACGTTATAACTGAAATAATGTTGAAAGTGGCATTAAACACCATCAAACAAACAAACAAACAAACAAACAAACAAACAAACAAACAATAAATGTCTGACATAATTTTATCTTCCAGCCAAGGTTAACATAGCGTTGAACAAGGACTGTCAACAGAGTTCTCTTTATCAAGATATTGATAAGAAATATGGACCACAAACAGCAGTAGACGGTGATACTAGCAATAATATGGTTTTGCCAGCAACAAATTGTGTTACCACCTTATTAAACCAACAACCATACTGGTGGGCTGTCAATCTTGAATCGACGTATACAATTGACCATATAACCATATATAACAGAGCAGATTGTTGTAGTGCGTATATATTATAGGATTAAACACTGTTTTTTTTAAGGAAATTATCTATGTATAAACTCCGGCAACTCACTCACAAACTGAATAAAGTCCGAAGGACTTTATGTAATGTTTGTGAGTGAGCTGGCGGAGTTTATACATACATAATTTCCTAAAAACACAGTGTTTAATCCTTATAATTCTTATTCTTGGATATCGTGTTTCTTTTCTACGCTAAATACTTTTAAAGAAATACCCAAGGAGAGTCTCAAACAATGGACATACAATACACATGATTGCAAACTGAAAAAAAATCCGCGAAATGTTATCGACGACTTTGGAACATAACCGACATGACGTCATTGGCGTCATATGAAGACTTCCAGTTTGAAACGTAAAGATTAGACGTTATTTGGCTTCGTGTACGCTTCAAGTTTGTTACAATTTAACTAAAATAAGTGTTCAAGGTAAGCTTTTTAAATATTTGTGTGTATTGTTGTAAATATGACATGTAGAATTTCACATTTTCAAGATGGCAGATCCTTGTTAGTATCATTGCTCGTAGATTTATACGCGTGGAATGACCTGGGGAAAAAGTAGTCTGGTAAACGGAAATATTGATTTCTAAATTCCTTTTGAATGACGTAGAATAAGTGACGATATCCAATCGGATTACGAGTTATTGATAAATTCTAGCAAGAATAGAATTATTTACATATATATTGAGGGGCCGTCGTGGTCGTGATCGTATAGTTGTTGGATTTACAACTTGCTATGGAATCAGTGCCTATCACCACCAACGTTGTGAGTTCGAATCCCGCTCATGGCGAGGTGTACTCGATACAAATTTATGTGATAAAGTTTGTCACTGACTTACGGCAAGTCGATGGTATTCTTCCGTGTACCCCGGTTTCCTCCACCAATAAAACTGATCGCCACGATATATCTGAAATATTGTTGAAAGAGGTATAAATAATATTTATTACATACTTAGTTAAAATAAAGGAATTTTTGTATGACCAATATGACCGGAAGTAAACTGTCCATATTTTCACACCCTGGGAAAATAACTGGTATTGGATTACTACAAGATCATTTCCATATCGAGGCCAATATGGGCCTCGACTTCGTTTCAGGCCAATATGTGTGTCTCTTTTCTAGATGTCGGAAGTATGTAATAAATAGTTTAATACATGGGCATTTCCATATTGGCCTGGTTATCATCCCTCGACCCATATTGGCCCTCGACTGCGTCTCGGGCCAATATGGGGGTCCCGGGATGATAACCAGGCCAATATGGAAATGCCCATGTATTAATCTGTATTTATTGTGTTTTCATATCTGTTATGTGAACAGGGAATTTATTAAGCAAGCATATATACGAGTTGAGTGAAGGTTTTTTAACAAGAACAAACAATGTGTTTTTAAAGAAGACTTGAGTAGATTCAAATCTGGATACCAATAACTGCGGTACAGACCAGCCACAGATATTAAACATCACCGTGAAGAAAGTTAATATTAGTTATTTTGACGACTTTCATCTTAATAGTGCTCAAGTCGCCCGAAAAAATATACAAAGTTACGAACATCCTGGCTAAGTTGCGACCATATAACAAAAATGTTACGATAATTTTCGTCATTTTGTCGATATATGTTTTCTTGATAATACTGAAGCATGTAATATTAACTTAATATGAGTCAAGGACGTATATTAACGTCCTTGTATGAGCCAAGTTCACGATTGTAAAACCACCTTTTTTCGCCATTTTTGCATTTGACAAAACTTTCTGTAAATGGAGAAAAATTAGGGGAAAAAAAACATTTTTCTAAGTTAACGTCCGAATCTGGGGATGATTTTATCTTAAGTTACGATCATCTGTTTAGCACCAGACCAGTGTGTTTAAATAATTTGCTAAAATAAGAATTTTTTTTAAATTAAATGTTGACAGACACATCACACTTATGATTGAGTTTATGTCAAAACCATCATTTTGTTGAATAACATACCACTGAATATGTGAATTATCTCGTTTCAGGGGAACGCTTGTCGAATTATTACATTTGTACTTACGTTCCCAGTATTCAAACTGCCGCCGATGAAAGATTTGCCGAACTCTTTGATGCGGGGAAAGATGGAATTCTCTTCATTTGTCGTCTGTTGTCAAACTACTTCATTTGCTGTCCATTGTCAATACAATTGAATTTGTGAATTGTCTCTTTTCAGGGGAACGCTTGTCGAATTATTACATATATACTTACGTTCCTAGTATTGCAACATGGAACGACTATGACGCAGATCCAGGTGAACTCTTCTATTATCACAATGGGATTTCACCACTGGTGATCACCATCGCCTCACAAAAGAACATTCAGGCCCAGTATGTAAAAATAGTCCAAAATGCAGGCAAAGCATTGAGCTTTTGTGAAGTTGAAATATATACGACAGGATTGAAAGGAAATACGAGACAGGGTAGGTATTAGGGCTTTATCTCCACCATGAGTTGGTTAAACGTTACGGAATGTCTGTATCACAAGCGACCACGGATATGTACCCCTTGTCGTAAACACTTCCCGGTCCTTTCCTTATTCATGACTTAGCACAGGTTTGTAACTAGAGTAACACGGCGGGTGCCACTACTGGAACAAGAACTGCTTATCCTTCCAGAGCACATGGGTTCACCCCCGATTTTTAGTGGGGTTCGTGTTACTCGATCGTGAGTTTTATGTGTAATGTTTTGTAGATCATTGTTTGTCCTTTTGTCCTGTTGGCCATTGTGTTGCCTGTCCTTTGATTTGCGGATTCTGATTACCCCTTTGGTATCTTTAAACTCTTCTTGTACATCTTGAGCGTATTGTCATGTGTGTGCAGATAGTATATTCTATGTATAAATAGGAAGCATTCAAAGTGAAGAATATGATCCCCCATGGGAAACAAATGTTTAGAAACGTGAAATTCCGATAATGAAAAACAAAAACTACAATACGATCTGCACAGTTTCAACATCAAATAGAAAAACAGTTGAAAGAGGCCAAATCGATACCCTTTACACACATATATGATTGATAACTTTCAGGGCTTGATACAGGCACATTAGTAAAATGTGGCGGGGTTAAAATAAAATCACTAAGGCTTATCAACGATGCAACTACATCTATCAATATTGTCATTTACATAAGCGACTTTTTTGCATGTTTTGATTATCTTTAAAAATTTATTTACAGATCAGTTTTGCAAATCTACCAACAACAAAAACACCAACTATATGGTAGTCCACATTGATTCCAAATCAGTATTTCACTGTGCATGTCTTTGTCAACAGACAGAAGGATGTTTGGGATTCGATTATACAGTGGATGGGACATGTTCACTGGCACAGTCAAATATCAAAGCTGACCTCGGGGATCCACCAATACCATTTTATATGAAATGCTGAACTAAGTTCAAACAACACTAAAACACATTGTAGCAAGATGGCGGATATTATTAGATTTGGTATCTCCTTTAGATAACTTACAAAATCAGCTTGCAATACTGTGTATTTATGCAATTAATTATTTACAGTGAAACATGATACATTAGTCCGTCCATCGTATTGCTGTCTAGGGTGAAATTATTTCAGTGTTGTTGAGGTGGGTTCTTGACAGGGGGCTTCCTGCCAAGTTTCGGCTCATTTGGCCAAGTGGTTTCAGAGGGGAAAATTTTTAGAACAGTCAGAAACAAGAATTGCATATGGCAGCCATGTTTGTTAACAGATAGGAACCAAATGAGCAATTTAATACAGGACCTTCCATAGATGCTTCCTACCAAAATACCGTTTTACTAAGCAGAAACAAGAATTGCAAATGGTCGCCATTTTTCTAAACAGATAGGAATGATTTTCGACCAGGTGAGCTGAAAACTCCTGAAAACGTATTTTTTTTATATCAAATCCGGAATGTGCTATTGGTTTGTAAAATGTAACTTTGAAGCGTTATCTTCCTTTTCATGTAATTCTGTTTCAATATAGCTTCACTTTAGATTAGTTTTACAATATTCTATTGTCACAAGAAGACGTGTATTACATCAGCTTCTCCATACACTATGTATATATAAGAACTACAATTCCAATAGTTTGGTATTCAGTTTATTGCAAAGGATTGCAAAGGTGTTATATGACAGTCAGTAATATGTATTGAATAAATGCATGGCGGTGGAACCTACAGGAAGGTAGAGGAATATTGGGGAATAACAATAAAATAAAAATAAAACTTTAACCCCAGATAGAATAAACCTTCTAATAGACCTACAATAATTTATACCGATTCATACATTCAACTCTCTCCTTATTTTTAACCACATCGGTGGAGTAATGGTTAGCGTGCAGTAGATCGTGGATTCGAGTCCCG
>MJUT01048798.1:122455-135519 GCA_002080005.1 Gigantidas platifrons
GGCAGGACTTAGTTTAACATTGGACCCTATGGGGAAAATGTTTCAAAATGCTTCTTCTCTGAAACCACTTGGACAATTGAAACCAAACTGCCCAGAAATGATCATTGGAAGGTTCTCTACCAATGTTTTTTATGCCGATTGGAAATCCAAGATGGCCGCCACCGCAGGACATAGATTAACATTGGATCCTATGGGAAAATGTTCAAATGCCTTCTTCTCAGAAACTACAAATATGATTAAAGCCAAACTGTACATGAATGTTCATTGGATGGTCCTCTACAAACTTTAGGTTTTTTGTTCCGATATGAAATTCAAAATGGCGGCTACGGCAGGACTTAGTTTAACATTGGACCCTATGGGGAAAATGTTTCAAAATGCTTCTTCTCTGAAACCACTTGGACAATTGAAACCAAACTGCCCAGAAATGATCATTGGAAGGTTCTCTACCAATGTTTTTTATGCCGATTGGAAATCCAAGATGGCCGCCACCGCAGGACATAGATTAACATTGGATCCTATGGGAAAATGTTCAAATGCCTTCTTCTCAGAAACTACAAATATGATTAAAGCCAAACTGTACATGAATGTTCATTGGATGGTCCTCTACAAAATTTATGATTTTTGTTCCGATATGAAATTCAAAATGGCGGCTACGACAGGACTTAATTTAACATTGGACCCTATGGGAAAAAATGTTTCAAAACGCTTTTTCTCTTAAACCACATGGAAAATTGAAACCAAACTGAGCAGGAAGGATCATTTGAAGGTCCTCTAAAAAGTTTGGGTTTTTATGCCGATCCGAAATTCAAGATGGCTGCCACCACAGGACCATATATGGGGAAAATACAGAAATATGTTCTTCTCTGAAGCTATTGCACTGATTGAACCGGTACCTAAACTGTGACATAGTTTTTACATAGGACCAATTGGTTCTTTTTATAACCAGGTGAACGATACAGGCTCTTGAGAGCCTCTGGTTTTTTGGTAAGATGGATGTCAGTTTGAAGATATTTCCTCAAAATCTAGGTATTCAGAACCATCACCTTTTACAATATTTTCCATCAACCAAGTGGCTAACGGTTTTTCCTGTGATTCAGTCATATTTTCCCTTATTTCAATCTTTTTCAGTTTGAAAACGGCGCGTTTCTAAGATCAATAAACTGGTACTAGTAATTTGTATTTCGAAACGACAGATAGAGAGAAGAGGATCTGGAACCAGTAGCGCGGATTAATTAGAGTTATCTTTTCTTGGATAACGTTGGCGATAATTGAAAGTGAAGCACCCGGTCGCGAACACCTCGCCGATTGCGCAAAAGATGACCGATTTGTATATAGTTTTTGTATAGACATCGAGATGAGTAATTGAGGAAGGCGTACATGCATGGATATTGCTGGCAATTGGATTTTTATATTTTTGTTATATAATTTCGTCCCTCTACCTAAATTCTTGTATTCTAGGGACGACCAATTATATATAGTATTATCGTGTCTGTGGGGTTGCTAGTCCCAACGATATAACTACCCGCTAATATTGAACATACAATAATTACCTAATAGTGTTGAATATTTATCTGTTTCTGTGTTGGCCGTCTACCTTGTCTCGGCTGTATCCAGAATGAGGCAGATCTCGGGCTGTCGGACTGAGGTTTCTGGCAGGGTCACGGGGTCGAGTACTTCAGCATCCCATTGGTCACAGGCTACCACGACACAGTTCCTCCACTAGTGTGGAGCACACAAACGTAGTTTCACTACATTCCTCCCCTCTTTCTTTCAAGGAGCCCCTGCGACTGATGACACTCCCCTAAGAACACTAGGAAGTTCCACAAGTCATAACCATAGGATTAGAGACACTCTTAACACCATAGTATCCAAAACAACTTCACCCACTGAGGGAAACAAATCTATCCTAATAGACTTACACAAAATTGTGAATACAATTTTGAAAAACCCGACCCTGATCCTAGCCAGAAACAACTCACAAAACACAATCCAAATATTTACCTCCCCCCATAAAAAAATGTCAATATGTCCCATGGATATGTTCCAAACTGGCACTTAACTATGCCTAAAAATAAACATAAACCAATCGGTTGAAACACCAATATTCCCAATACAATATAATACATATTAAATAACAACAAAGGAAATCTCTGTTCCTGTACAAATCATTGACTTGACTAGTCAATGATTACCACTGTCAGTATCGTATATACATCAGTTAAACACAGAGGAAACCGGAAGGAAAATCGTCCATTAAATCTCCATAGCAACAGTCCACTCGCGACACTAATAAAAAAAAAAAACCTTTCCCTACCTGGGACAACCTCCCAATAATTTTACCTAAACTATTCGCCAAACTTCCAATGACTACTTAACTAGAGTCCATAAAATATATATATACAACAGTAACTTTCTCCCGTCGCCTACTTATGGACTGTTTACAACGGTTAAACTACCAATGGACTCCAACAACTCTGAGTTAACCAGAGAGAACCAAATGTGCTCCCTGTTTAGCACATTCTGTCCCACAATTCACGTGGAACAGCTACCACCCACGCATCCCGACGAAGGGACATCAGATACCCGTCGGAACCGATACGGGTAGCCTCATCTGTGGCCAGCACAGGGTCCCGCTTGCCAAAATGCTGCCGGGCAAGGGTCTGCAACCCACAGATGGAGTTGGCCAGAACACCGACCCGCTGGCCGGTTCTGTAATCCCTCAGCCGGAATGGCTGAGGGTCAACAGCAACACCCGATGCCACCGGAATGACATCATATTCCCTCTCCCAGTCCTCGGGCTCCTCCACGACACATGCCACAAGAGACTGAACCACGGGGTCAGGAGAGGGCACATGTCCACCTGTAGGGATCGACAGAACGGGACTATATTCCCGTACGGCTTTCTGCCTAGTCCTATCCAACTACTGGAGGGTGGTCAGCAACACCCTCCAATGGAGTAGACATACTGGGTTATTGAGAGGGTTTACCTTGGGGGAAACAACCAATTCCCATCCCATGGCGATGTCCACCTCTCTCATGGCCAGTGTACACTCCATAGGAATAGTACACTGGCGAGGAAACCTGATCCGGGCATTTACCAAACTCAGGAGATCATTGAGACCGGAGGATGGCCCACACACCAAATGTCCCACCACCTCCAGTGCCTCACCCAGCTGACGGAACACTCGTTTCTCCACTCCCGTCACCTGGACGGGAAGACGGAAAAACGAGGACAGATGGACCTTGAAGGCATGATCCTTCAACTTCCTGGTCCAAAAACCACAGCCAGGCACTGGGCACAGGCTGTCCCAGAAGTTTTTCCTCCCCGGTGGTAACTCCACATCTCTACTAGGCCTGGAGATGCGGGTCACTCCAGAGGCGGCCACAGGGCGTGCTTCCCTGCTTCGTGACCTCCTCCGGAACGCCACCGGATCCTGGGAAGGCACCACCTTACTTTGGGAGTCGCCCACCTCCGACTCCCCTACCTCTTCTCGTACGGGACGAGAGTCCTCGGCAGCTACCACCGCAACCTTCACATCAGCCACATGGGACACCCTGACTTCCCCTTCCCGTACTAGACGGGAATAGTTGGCCGTAACCTGGCGCAACACCTCAGGCGAGGATATCCCTCTACCTATCCCGGCTGCCTTGAGCGGGTTGTCCCACTGTACGGACCTCATGAAGTGGCCGCCCATGTAACCACCTATCTCCTGGACAGGCCGACTGCTGGGAGCACGGCCCCTACCTCGACTGCTTACGAGTTGTACCCGTCGTACCCCACCCGCAGCACCAGCACTGTCTCCACCCGCCGGAGCGCGGTTACCTTTTGGAAGGTCTTCCTCTGCCTTGAATCTCTCCTGGATCCAGCTTCTCTTTATTCCGCATGTCTCCTCGTCGCTCTCCCCCTCACTCGCAGTGAACCACTCGTCAGACATTCTGAAATGAAAAAATACAAACCCCCTGCAATGACATACAAAACACCATGTGATGTTTTTGGCATTTTCATATGTCATTGCAGTAATACAAGTCCTAGACCTATCAATATTCTGTAACTAATTTTATTTCCACCCCCCAATCCTCGGGGATTACTGTTCAGTTAACTGACAGTTGGGGCATTTGTACAAGTCTAAGTCCTCTGCCACTTGCGGACTCAGATTAACGCATGTCAGATGGAACCAATCATTACAAAAATCACACCCTATCATGGTCTCTCCTGTATCAGGACCTCTACAAATACAGTATTTCCTTTTTTCCTTATTTTCTTTTGGTTCCATCACACTTTCTCCTCTTTTTAGTTTAGCTTGACACCTCTGGAGCCATACAGGTATTTTTCTGTCCCTACATGCCTTGAGACGGTCATGATTGGCGGTAAAAATAACCCTCTGAAGTTTAATCCTATAGATATATGGTGTCAACCTCTCCACCACCACTCCTGGACCCTTCCACGGTGGACTAAGTTTTTTACATTTTCCTTTAATACTTGCTGTATCCAAGATATATACCAGATCGCCTTTCTCGTACTGTTTTTCATGTACTTTCACATCATAGTCCCGCTTCATTTTCTTTTGAGTGGAATTAAGGTTACCTCTAGCCATTTCATGGGCGTCCTTTATAACTCTTCCTAAACCAATTACATACTCATCACTGCCACAGTAAGTTTTCTCTTGGCCCTCTCCAAACATCAGATCAACTGGCTGGTTCGTTTCACGGCCCAACATTAACATATTTGGTGTGTAACCAGTACTTCGGTTTATACAGGAACGCAAAGCTCCTGCCAGTTGGGGCAAGTGTTCATCCCAATTTTCCTGGGACTTGTCCACAAAACATCTCATTGCATCCATCAAGTTTCTATTTTGTCTTTCCACCTGACCATTATCTGACGGTCTATAAGGTGTCGTACGTGCCTTATGTATTTGGAGTAACTCACATACAGCTTTAAACAAGGCATTTTCAAAGTTTCTGCCCTGATCTGTGAAGATCTGAAACAGGTAACCAAAACGTGTAAAAAAACTCGTTTATTGCAGCTTGTGCAGTGATCTCTGCTGTGTGTGATGGGAGTGGAATACATTCAGTCCACTTGGTAAACTGGTCTACCATCATGAGCACATATTCATTACCTCTTTTTGTTTTTGGCAATGGCCTCATAAAATCTAGATGTACTCGCTCCATTGGAGCCCCCGCATGGTACGGGGTCATGTGGCAGTGAGCATTTCGACTTGGCTTTTTATGCTTACTACAGACCTCACATGTCAATACAAAGGCTCTTATGTCTTTAGACATGTTGTACCAGTGGAACTTGGCTTTAATTTTAGACAAAGTTCTCTCTGTACCTTGATGACCAGCAGAAGGCAATTCGTGACAGAGTTCCATGACTGTTTCCCGCAATTTTTCAGGGATAACCAATCTCATTTGGGCTCCCCCCTTCTTTGGTATATTACGGAGAACTCCGTGGTTGTCCAGAAAAAACATCTGCTTATTTATCCAATAGCTTTTTGCGGCAGGAGAGGACAAAAATAATTCATTTTCCTCTGGCTCTATATCATTTTTAAGGAAATTTAAAATCAGTCGAAAGCTGGGATCCTCCCACTGTGCCTGTCCAATTTCGTCAACTGTCAAACCCTGGAAAACCATTCCATCTTCCTCTGAAACAGCTGTAATTTGGACGTCTTCACCTGATGTCACTATTTTTAACCCAGTGTCATCTATCTGTACTTCTATTCCAGATACCAGATTTTCATCTTCTGACCGACCAGTGTCATTTGCCTGTATAGAAACCAGATTTTCCTCAAGTGATGGACTGTCTATCACCTCACAGTCAAACATTCGTATCATAGCCGTAGACATATCTTCTGGCTGACTATAAACTCTTTTTTTCCAAGTCAACGGCACTGCTTCATCTACATCTATCGTAAACTTTGACCACGCCTCAACAGCCCTTTGGCAGTATTTACACCCTCCACATGGCAAATCTTTTAACTCAACCCCTGACAAATAGTTAGGACAACCAGTCTCGTCTTCAACAATGCGAGATAATCCATCTGCATTTCCATGGTTTTTGCCCGGACGATGATTTATCACCATATCATATTGGCTGAGCTCCTCCATCCAGCGTGCCAATTGTCCCTGGGGTTCCTTAAATCCCAATAACCACGTGAGACTACTATGGTCAGTCCTGACTGTAAACTGTCTTCTAAGCAAATAATGCTTATACTGCCTAGTAAAGCGTATAATAGCTAACAACTCCTTTCGCGTTGTACAATATCTACGCTGTTCTGGTGTGAGAATAAAACTACCATACGCGACAACGCGTTCTTCACCATTTTGAACTTGAATTAATTCAGCTCCTATAGCTCTATCTGAAGCATCTGTATCTAGGATGTAATAATCATCCTTATTTGGCAAGGCCAAGACTGGTGCTGATAGTAACAACACCTTCAGTCTATCAAACGCTTCTTGTTGAGTCTGTTTCCACTGGAATTTAGTCTTTCCGGTTATTTCGTATAATGGTCCCGAGACTTTAGCAAAGTCTTTGATGAAACTGCGATGATAGTTGGCAAACCCCAAAAATCTTTCTACATGTCGTGTGCAGGTTGGCCTAGGCCAGTCTTGAACAGGTTTTAAGTGTTGGTTCCCAATTTCTAAACCATCTGTACTCACTTTACGACCTAAGAACTCAACAGTCTTTGTAAAAAGTACACATTTTCTAGGTTTTAATTTCAGCTGGTATTTTCTGAAACGCTCAAAAACCTGTCTTAAGTTGCTATGATGTGACTGAAAATCACTTCCTAAAACTAATATGTCATCTAGAAAAGCTAATACAGTATTCCAGGTTAAACCACGTAGGACCAAGTTCATCACGTCCCTAGGGCATTACACAAACCAAAGCTCATTTTGACGCACTCAAAAAGTCCAAATTTTGTAGTGAATGCTGTCTTTTTCCTTTCTTCTGGTTTTATTCCTACCTGCCAATATGCACTATTGGTATCCAACTTCGAGTACCAGATGTTTCCGGCTAAAGTATCTAGACATTCCTCAATCAATGGCAAGGGAAAAACATCTCTAACAGTCACTGAGTTTAATGCACGATAGTTTATGCACCATCGAACTCCTCCGTCTCGTTTTCGGATCAAAACTGGAGCAGATGCCCATTCTGAGATAGATGGTTGAATAACTCCAGCATCAAGCATTTTCTGGAGGTGTGCCTCTTCTTCATCTACAAAGCATGCAGGTGTTCTTCGTATTCTCTGTTTTACGGGTTTAGCTGTACCCGTATCGATAGCATGTTCTAGCTCTGTGAAATTACCTAAATCTAAGTCATCCTGAGCAAAAACATCACTGTATTCTGATAACAACCTTTTTACTTTAGATTTCTGGTTCTTATCCAGTCCATCAGTGGACAACCTAAACAACTCTTCTGTATGTTTTGGTATATCTCCTGTCGTATTCGAGACCTTGGGTTTTGGAGTTCTTAATTCTGTTTCAGCACTTAAGACGTGTGCCTCTTCAACAGTGGCAATTTCCTGTCCACTGTGCAGGATTATATTTTTGTCAGTTACATTGACAAAACACAGCTCTGGTTTACCTGTTTTAGAACAAACAGTTCTTCGTATCAGAAGTGACTGCACCTTGGTAGGCTCTACAATAAAATCTTTGGTTTGCGGAGAAGTCTCGCATGTTAGCCTAACAACTGAACTGGGTGGAACTACTGTACGGGTTGGTATTGTTACCCGATTAATTGAAGGTTTAGCTTCCGGACCAAAAGTTACAGTCATTGTCTTTCCATTTAAAGTCAGAGTTAGCTTTCCCAAGTCCAGATTGGCCCTGTATCTACTTAAGAAATCCATTCCTAGCAACATATCACAATATATTGGTGCCACATGCAAACTCTGTCTAAACTCAAAACCATGTATAGAAAAACATATCGGTTGCATAACCCGACATTTCATGCTCATCTCTCGACCAGCCGTATGTAGCTGGGTTTCCCTATCTGTATACGGTTTTGATGGCAACTGATCAAAAATTTGATCATTTAAGATTGTAACTTGGGCGCCCGTATCAATGATAGCATTTACCTTTTGGTTCTGGATAGTAACCTCTATCCTTATCATTTTTGCTGTTCCCAAGTAATTAACCGTAGCAGTTCCGGTTATCCCATCATCTGACCCGCTGTCTCTAGTCTTAAAAGCAATTTTATCTCTTTTCCTTAGAGACGACTGGCCAGCTCCCTTACTTTGTTTCTTGTTATTGGGACAATCTCTCCTTAAATGTCCTTTCTGGTTACACAGAAAATAGCGTCTAGTTTCCGGACTTTGTCGTGGCCTTGCTGACTCCGGACTTTGTCGTGGCCTTGCTGACTCCGGACTTTGTCGCGGTCTATAGGGCTCCGGACTGCTCGTTCGGCCTCTCCAGTTTCTGTTAGATGAAGCACTTTCTCGTGACCTAACAGGTTTATCACTTAGTTGTTCACCTATAGCCTTTAAACTTGCCATCATCTCCTTCATTTGGCTCTCCATATTAAATTTCCATTCGGAGTCTTGTGGTTTGTTTATACCAGTAGCTTGAACTGACACCGGTTCTACCGGATCAAATGTTAACAGGTCTTTATTAGTCACCATATTCCGGTTTGCATGTACCGCCCTCTTGGAATGTTGATACCACTTTAAGGTGTCAATAGCTTCCTCCATTGATTTGGGTTTTTGTACACAGGCATGCTGTCCAGCATCCATATCATAGCACCCCTGACAGAACCTTAATGTAGCTTGTTTATTTATATGAACTTCAGGAAGTTCTCGAAAAGCTTTATTGACCAAAGACAATACTCGGTCTGCCCAGTCCTCCAGGGATTCCTGCTTATCCTGTTTGCAATTATTAAATTCTATCATGGACATTTCCGGTACATCCTGGAAACCAAATCGTTTTTCCAGCTTCTCGATTATTTCTGGATAAGTAATCTGGGGATCACGTTCCAGTAATAACGTGTAATACTCCCCAGCCTTGTCCTCCAGACTCCACAATAGTTGGTCATTCTTTTGTTCTTCTGTCCATCCGGCAGTGCGGGCATATCCCCTGAACTTTGTGTAGAATACCTTCCAGCTAGTGTTACCAGTGTACTTCAAGGATTTGTACATACCCATAAAATAGCGACGATCTTGTTGTCTATCCATATTCAGGTTCAGTCTTGGTGATTGTACACGTGGATGTACACGGGGTGGAGATGGTAGACTATCATATAGTTCCTCATGTGATATACGTGTCCCTGGTGTCTCGTCAACCTCTGTCTGTGAGTACTCATCAGACTCGTCAGTTGGGGAGTCATATCTATCATGATGGTCACGGCGTCGTTGGGTAGTAGCCGGACGACGTCGACGACGATTATGGCTGGTTGGTTGACGGTGGCGGGTACCACGATGTCTATCTGGTGAGTGTGATGACTCACTCTCATTGTAATACTTTTTTTCAGGAACCAAAGGTCTCCATGATTGGACCGACGATCGGTCAGAACGATGGTCTTGACCTTGCTGATAATCATGTGAGCTATCCTGCAAACATAATGCATGTTTACGGGCAGAATCCACCAACCTGTCTTTCTCCATCTTCATTTGTTGTAAGACATTGTACATTTCATCCAACATGGACGGTTCTTGTTGAACAGTGGTAGGTGGCGGGGGCAATGTATATGTATTATTACCTTGCGGTAAGTTACCCTGTGTTATATTATGTGTACCCCATACCATACCCTGTGGTGTATTTTGTGTATGATGTACATGTGCGGTACTGTACTGTTGTTGGGTTACAGTATTGGGAAGAACATGCTTTGCATCAGGGTATACTGTTGATAACCCAGCTTGTACCGGGGCAGAAGAAACAACGTAAGTACCCTGCTGCAAACGCATGTCTCCTACCTGACCCTGTGATAAACCTCCAGACACCATATTCTGTTGACCCACAATTGGAAATGGTCTATATGAATCATTACTATTGAATGACCCCATATAAAATTGGGATTCCTGATCAATATCTAAGAAATGTTTACCTTCAGCCGGTGCTGAAAATATAGGATCATACGCACGAGCCAGTTCGGGGACCGAGGCAGAGTGTGATGAAACACCATGTCTGTAAGGTGAGGACACTTTATGGGAAAGCAATTCATCACTCTTGCCCTCCCCTGGTACCTCGACCCTTTTCAATTTCTGGTACATTTGCAACGGATCAAGATCTGTGAAATCAGATACTGTTATAGAATAGTCTATCAGTTCATATAATTCTGGAGAAGTACCCAAGTAAGGGATATTTGCCAGGTTATCCCTATTGAACTGTACCCCTTCCTCTCTCATTTTCACGATTCTATCGGCAATTTTACTGCCCACACCTGGCAGTCTTAATAATTCCCACCTGCTACAGGTGTTTATTTTTACCTTTGTATGTCTATCCATTACAAATAAAAATAAATCAAAAAGTAAACAACCACTTTATAACAACAATACTTTTTAATAAACAAACAAACCAAAACAACCGTTTGCTCGTATATAACTTCCGGAAATGTGTATTCACAAAAAATCAATACAGCTCATTTCCGGTTATGTGTATTGAAGTACAATGATGGCGTGATAAACACGTGACTTTTCTTCAAAAACTGTTCACCGGTTTTAAAACTTCAGAAATACTGAAAAGTTTGCACCAGTTTAATTCATATTTAATTAAACCTACAAACAAAGTCACAACTAATGTACTTATAATAAGACAAATATAAAATAAAAACGATAATTCGACTTTCAAAATTTTTTCATCACATTAAATTGCTGACCGACCGCATGTTCAAATCACCATTTTAAATCCTCGTCGCCAATATTGTATAATCTCGTCCCTCTACCTACATGCTTGTATTCTAGGGACGACCAATTATATATAGTATTATCGTATCTGTGGGGTTGCTAGTCCCAACGATGTAACTACCCGCTAATATTGAACATACACTAATTACCTATCAATTATCTCAGGTCTTTCTGCTAGCCGTCTTCTCTGTCTCGGCTATCTATCCAGAGTGAGGTAGATCTCGGGCTGCTGGACTGAGGCTTCTGGCAGGGTCACGGGGTCGAGCGCTTCAGCATCCCATTGGTCACAGGCTACCACGACACAGTTCCTCCACTAGTGTGGAGCACACATACGTAGTTTCACTACAACAACAATGGTCTTGGCCACCCATGACTACTTTTGTGTTATCCGTGTTATGATACACACAGGTTTTTATCGATTTTAATCTCGTTTCTTTGTTATTCAAATTTAATCTCACAAGTAAATATTTAGGCGTCACTACATGTACAAGTTGCCCCCAGTTAATGACCTCTAGTAAATATTCGCGAGGTTAACGGTGTGCGAGAACATGTACGCACATGCGCACTGATTATTGAAAGTAGAGTATTAAAAAAAAAAATTATGCAATATTTTTTGGGTACCTTAATGACACGGAGGAGTGAAAAAAATGACATTTTTTGGACTTCAAGAGAGGGGCAACTCTTTCAGGGAATATTTTAAAACTAAGCCTGGAAAGCTATTCTCAAATTTTGATATTTTGTTAGGTACATCCCAAAGAACAATATATATGAAATTCAAAAAAATTCATCAACTAGTTTTTTTTTTTGCCCATAGTGTCCTTCTCTACCTTAAAAGAAAGTTTAAACAATATGGTGTGGCGCAGAGTGTTGCTGATATTTTACGTGTTGAGTGTATTTTCAATTATTTCTCTCGCGTTATAAATAAATATAATAAAATATCAACCAAAATCAAATAAAACAGACTAAATCACAAATGTTTGATGACATTTAATCCACAAATATACGAAAATGTAAATGTATGCATCGTTTATTAAGCACTATTACCCAATTTTTGGGCTGTAAATTGTAACAAATCGAGTGCACCGCGGAACTTAAAGTTATTATAACTTTTTTATTAAAAAAGATAAACGACCAGTTGTTTGCATGATTGATCAACGGTAATTAATGTTGATGACGTCATTGTTTGATTGACGTTTCGTGACGTCATAACTTTGTGATTGATGACGCAATAAAGCCGACAAATCTGTAAATATGTACATGGTTTCGGCATGACAAAATATTGGTAAGTAATAATTCATTCAATCCTTATCTAAAATGAAAACTTATGGTACTACGAAAATGCGTTTTTCTTAAAATTTTAATTTTCCATAAAACATAATAAAATGTACTTCTATTGTAGGAGAAAAACGGCATTTTCTGTGCCTAGCCATTTTGTCCCACTTGCCAAAATGTGCGTTTCTTCGATAACCACGCTAATTTTAGGGTGTTATTTGAACAAAATGGTCGATATTTTTAATTAACAAAAACTATTTTGAATATGCGTTTTTACTCAAGAATCCGGGTAGAAATTTACAGAATCCAGTTATTCTTTTCTTTAAAACTATTAAGAAAATAGTGTGTCTAGCCCAAATGTCCCAACGACGTAGTTCACGATTTTACGTTTTGACGCTCACGCAACGACATACAGTATAGTCAATCGTGCTGCAGCGAAAAGCGGTATAATGATTCTCATTTAAAAGTTTAAGGTATGTTCGGGTAAGAAAAAATTAAAGGCAAGAAAAAGCGATGAATAATCATAAATAATTTACTTGACAAATAATAAGCAAAAATGATAAATGTATTCTTTAAACGTCAACGTCAAAATGCCATTTGTACGTTAAAATAACGTCACGTTAGAGGCCGCAACATCCTGCGCCACGTCTATATATTCTATCCAACAAATCATTTTAATTGATATTAAAAGATGGCACAAACATCAACCAACCATCAATTATAAAACACTCAGACAAATAGAAGACAAACAAGAAAGTCATGATTATAATGAATACACAATATGTAGATTATTAAACTTTAAGAAATAGAATTACAAAATATTACAAAATATTCAGCCAATCTAATAATGGAGGGAAACAAATGTCAAAACAATGTTTCCTTCATCTTTTCCCAAACCATCTCTTGTCGATTGTAACTCACATTCTCTTTCATCATGGGGTTGAAATTGCAAATTAAATA
>MJUT01048798.1:146271-161273 GCA_002080005.1 Gigantidas platifrons
GACAGATCTTTAAAGTTGTCTGGGTTTTCTTTTAGAACTTTGAAGACACTCTGCTTACCTATACCAAACAACGATGAAGTTGTATCACAACCCGTTACAGCATGAGCAGCTGGTAAGATATTGGTGAAAACGGGACTAAGGGTGCTACAAATCTCATGTACTGGGATATAACTCCGCCTGTCCTTAGTACTGGAAAACGTACCAGTTTGGAACCACAACTCCTGTGTATGTTGCAGCTTAGAAAAATAGTGAACACACAAGACTAAAACAGGAGATTTAAAATTTATCCGGCTATCTATCGACGTGTCATCGGTTTGTTCGTTAAACAAGAGAAGCTGTGATGTTTCTGCTTTATGATCAGAGCCCGCCGACTCAACCTTGAAGAAACCGCAATTTCGTCTAGTTGTGTACGTCTTATAGGCAAGACCTGTGGTGCAGCATACTTGAATCATCACTCCTAAGATTATCAATATCAGAAACAGAATGTACTACTCTAAAAAAAAGCACACCATCTCTTCTTGCTTCCATTGCTTCTATGAGGCTATTTTTACTAACATTTCTCATTTTAATAAGTAACTCAGGGGTAGAGACCTGGCATATAATACTACATATAATACTACATAATACTACCAAGTCCCATTCAACTTCATTCTTACTTTTTTTTAGGCCTAGAAGGACAAACCTTAAGCGGGCTGCCAAATTGTGACATTTCCCGGATCAATAACGTGTCCTACGAACTTGCTCCGTAAACTTCAAATTAGTGTTAACGAAAATACAAAAATATCAAAAATAGCGTAATTTAACTGCATAGTTGTTCGCTCATTGTATTGAGATAAGTTTATTCTACTAAAAGACACAATCACACGCCAAACAGAAGACAAGATGTTAAATATACTGTTTCAATACACGTACTGAATAATGACTGGATTGTGTTAACCCCAAATCGAATACCGACACGTGGTAATCCGTGTTTACCACAAGCTAAATTTGATCAGATTTCACATCTCTTTAATCGTTAATTTCTATTGAATGATAACTTTAAAAATATCGATTTTTGGTTCACAGGTGTACTAAGTAATGATGTATTTACTTCTATTTAAAATATTCTAGAATTCCTTCAGAACATTATTCTATACTTGAAAATAGGGTAAGATTTTGGTAATATGTAGATACGGGGAAACTTAAAAAAACAACAAATAAAAAGGTGTTAAGTTTCCCGTTTTTAGTTTTGATGATATAATTAGCATATTGTCTTTGTGTCAAGCACTTTGATTTGATAACCTACAGGCATTGGTGTTCATTTTATTCGTGTTGAAATTTTGTTGTAAAATGTACAGTTCGAGGGTGCCTTCAGAAAACGTAAAAAATAAGAAAATGTGACCACGATAGGTTACGACGACATAAATAAATAAAAACTACAATAATTTTTACGTCAAAATACGAAAAAATTAGCCGTGTGTCATACTATTAACCCAAACTCGAAAACTAGCGTTCTTTTTAAATACCCACTATCCTACTAACATACCTTGACAATCAGAGCCTATCACTACTCAAGGTATTGATTTTGACTCAAAAGTACGGCAATGCACATTCCATACAACATTACGGGATACAATATGTCAGTGATTGGTCAGTTATTTTTGTTTATTACATAATGGTTTTATTTAAACAATTGTATTGGCTATCATGCTGTCACCTGACATTCCGTAAAATTTGATATTGTTTGATTAAAACTCGTATTGACTCGCTTTCACTTTCACTTTCCATTGCATTATGTATGACGTCATAATGAAGTGATTAATTTCATATTGACTTGGTTTCACTTTCACTTTTCATTTTAATGTAATAAAACAATTACAGTCTTTTGTATCGGTCAATACGAGTTTTTATGGACCTTAGAAATCAATATTCACCTCAGCCTAAAGGCTTCGGTGAATATCGAATTTAAGGTCCATAAAAACTCGTATTGACCTCAACAAAAGACTATAATTGTATATAATGAAGTACCTGCCACGATAAAGTCTATACCATTGATGACATTGGTGTTAAATACCATTATTATATAAACAAAAGAAAATGTCGTGATCAAAGCTTATTATAAGGATGAAAGAAACATATAAAAGGTGTCATATAATAAAACAATTAACGACTTTCAATTCGGTGGCTACCAGGATTTATTAACCCAAGAATAATATATTTACCTTGGCCTTAAAAGGCCTCGGAAAATATAATATTCTTGTGTTAATAAATCCTTGTATCCACACATTAAAAGTCATTAATTGTATAATAAAAAATATCCATAACGGACATTACAAACATTGATATATATAAACAATATAATATTATTTGGGACTATACATGTCTGCTGGATTGTCCGGAATACACTATGTCAACAAAATAAGACTTCACTATTAAGCCAAATGCATGCGAAGCATTAGTTCGCAGGCGAAAGCCTAGGTGATAAGAACCGAGGACCTCTCTTGAGTACTGATGCGGAAAAGGCAACCCGTTATATCGAAAACAGGCCTCTTCTTTTATTTCAATAGTACTGAATCTTATACTTATTTCAATCAAAAGTATTTTACGTGTACATTTAATGTACCTTTAAAGTCCGGTCATCTCATTTTAAATGATGAAAACCTAATATTAAATACACTATTGTTTTTATTTTCAAATAATCAAGAACAACATTGAATTATTTATTAAATGATCAAATTCTGTAAACTCTGTAAATTTTTCCTTTCAATCTGCTACAATTACGTGCCCATCGTGCGTCTCGTACAGCAAGGTCATCATTTGTCCATTCTCTAAAGTGATTCCGGGCTATTTGTGATATAACATATGCCTATGATAAAAATTATTACATTTATATTTTTATACAGTATTAAAAAACCATAGAATTCGCTCTTTTGGTGACCAATAGTCCTATTGCACGGCAGGTTTTCATATTGAACGGTATTTGATCAATTTATAGCAGTGGGTGAAATCCCGGAAAAATGCGGTATAAATCTAACAGCCAATTGTTTTCTACATCCGGTTCAATGACGTCACACAAACATGGCAAACGAGAATGACAGCAGGTCTGTCAACATTCCAAACAAAAGACATTCCGACATCACAAATCAACATCTCAACCAAATTGTGGAAGACAAAGATGAATTAAACACGAAACGATCAACTGAATTAATACAAGTGCTCTATGATATTAAATGAATCAGCTCAAGATCTTTTGAAATGGGGAGTGGGGGACAACAAACAATCCCCCCCAAACGTGATATGTTAAATGTAATAAAAGAATAACAACACTTCATTTTGTGCAATATGATGTGTTATGGAGCACTGAAAAGCAATATTTACCTCGACTTTCGGCCTTGGTCAATATTGCTTTTCGGTGCTCCATAACACATCATATCGCATTCAACGAAGTGCAATAATTGTATCAAATTATATGTCATGATTCCTAAATCAGTAAATTATATCGCCTGTAAAATTAATAAATAGAGCTTTATAAAAAAAACCTCGACATTAAAGAATGCTAGCATAAAACGTCCAGAAATATCTTTAAACAAGTAAACATGTTCAGTATGTATTAATTGTCACATAAAACACTATCTTGATGGATTGTTTTGTTTTATCGTGTAAAAGCCATCACATTAAAGTACTCCCTATTGGTGTGATATTGTCGGTTCTGTTGTACTTGAAAACTAGCCAATCAGGACAAAGGTACTAATGTTGGCATGGTACCTTGACCTAGATATTTTTTTATTACCTCCATTTTCTCCATCTCTCTATAGTTTTGGATAGCCTGTACATCTTTAGCAGTCAGTGGCATACAGAAGCAGTCTGTAACAGTCGCTGCTATCAGTAAGTGCTATTTAGAAATACTAAGTAAGAAATTACTAATATACAAAAATCTATGTTAATGTAAATTAATAATGTATGAGAAATAAATGAATTATAGGTCACAAATAATTTACAAGACCAGAATAGTTAAGTGTAAGTATGATGATGCTGGTTCGTGTCGTTTAACAGCAACACGACAGGTGTCACATGTGGAGCAGGAACTGGTAACCCTTCCGGATCACATGAGTTTATCCCCGGTTTTTAATGGGGTTCGTGTTTTCGTTTTCTGTGTAATGTTTTGCAGAGCGTTGTTTGTCCCTTTTCTTTTGGTCATTATGTTGTCTGTCCTTCTTTGATTTACGCTTCTGATTACCCCTTTGGTATCTTCTAACCTTTCAAACGGTCGGAAGAGCTATGTTAAAATAGTATGACAAACATGTCTCATAGCACAATAACTCAGTTAATAATTATAGTGCATCTTTTCTTGTATTCCGTAAAACGAAAATAAATAATAAGTCATTTGTTTTTTATTTTGAAAAAAAAACTGTTCAAACTGTTGTTATTTGTTTGATATTTACTATGATTGTTGGCTTTGTGGCTGGAATATTCAAGTAGTACTGTTCAGTACTTGTAATACACTGATATACTCTAAAGAGTTGTTCAACATAAATAATAATAAATCCTGATACGCAAAGTGATCTACCGTCAGCTTGTTGTTAAAACAATCCATGACCGCATCATTAAACTTAAGAGGAAGCTTAGGCCCATAAAATGATCTTAGCCACCCATTTTCTTTTTATCTAAGTGTCTCTATCAAGCCAGGAAAGTGAGCTAAGAATGTCCATTTTGCCTCTGTTCCTAAGATTGGTCGATTAATGATTTAATTTATGTTTTATTTTTGGTGTTTTAACGCCACTTTCAACAATATTTCAGCTATATTATGGCGACCAGTTTTAGTGGTGGAGGAAGCCGGAGTACTCGGAGAGAACCACCGACCATGGGCAAGCAACTGGCAAACTTTATCACTTGCGGCTGCGAGTCGAGTGCACCCTTTTTTTTAAGATACAAAGCCGGACGCGAACCCACGCCGTATTGGTGATAGGCTTGTATGAGTTGTTAGATCCAACGATCTAACTCATTGAGCCACCCGGGCCCCTCGATTGGGCGATTAAATTTTAGAACTGTTCATAAATTTTAGTGTTTTTTGATATGATAGAATATAACTAACCTCCAGTGACCACTTGTTATAGTGAAATGATATTCTATGATAAATATTATGTTCCGGGGTTGGCTTGGCAGTTATCGGTGCATGGGTCGTTCCGGATGAATCCACAAGCTACATGTAGAAAAAAAACCTATATAGCAATTTTAAACGTCTTATATCACGATTACTGTTACTAATAATAGCTGTACAGTTTATTTTTTGTTTGTTTACTCAATTAATTCAGAAAATTAGAATGGACTTAAAAGTTTAGAATAGATCAGAAATGTGACAGATTTGGTGAGTGAGTGATTGCTAATTAGGATTTAGTGATAACTGAGCTGTTGTTCAGCTATATCATTGTTAGATTTAGATGATGATGAGGATGAGGATATATGCAAAAATTGTACCGGAACAACATGGTTAGTTTTCTTTGTTCTAGTTCACTGACAAATTCCACAGGCAGACATGTCACTCCACTTGGACTATCATCCTAATTCCGAGCAAAATCAATCTTTACTCATACTCCTTCATGATTTGCGCTTGGCAGAAAAAAGGTAAATACTACTGAAGTAAACACCTCTTCTGGTGGACTATTAGTCCCCGAGGGTATCATCCGCCCAGTAGTCAGTATATATACTTCGGCACTGACATAGTTTATTAGATATATTTACTACTGAAATTTACAGTTCCTAAATAATGTAATTATTATTATCTGATGTTCTCGTGGCAAGTAGAATTTTGATTGGCTAACAAGGTACTTCCAAAACTTCATGGAAGAAGTGCGGTGACAGAAAATCAATAAACTCTCTCACTTATGTGCTGTCCATTTACATTATTCACAGCAGACAACGTCTCTCACCTATTGCCTGTGCTGTGTATTTCATACGGCACAGAAAAATCAATAACCGCATGTGTCCAAAGATACACGTAATTTATGTTTCTCCTATAATAAGGACATACTTATTAATGTTGGAAAATTCAGATAAAAATGTTATAACATCTCGAGACTGATAACGTATAATAAAACGCAGGTTCTCCTCCCTCATGCATAGGTGACATTAGCTGATGTTGGCTATCCTGTTTATGCTAAGTTTGATATCTACTTTTTTATTTATTTATTAATACGCTAACTATTACGTTAACAAAGTCGGTCAATTTCAGTGATAGTTTGACATAAAATAGTTATAAATACAGAGTAAATATAAATCAATTGAAAAATTAGAACAAAATTAAATAACAAATTTCTCAAAGAATATCGTTTTTATCGAAAAGAAAAATACAGTAATATTTTGATAGGGAATCCTAAAAGTTGCGGATAACCACATCCAATTTGCAATAAAACAGTGAAGTGATAAGATAATAATTTTCATCACCAACCTGCAAGGTAGAGAACAGAATTAAAGAAATCATCACCAATAGTTCTGTCATTGTCCTGAATTATTCTTATTTCAGGTAGACTTTGGATCCTAGTATTAGAACGACCGAGAAACAGTTCTTTTATCAGTACTGTGTTATCAGTAGAAACATATCTGTTTATACACTTGCCAATAAGGATCTCTTGGAGGGGAAAACATATACTTTGATTATTTTTGAATACACTGCTAACCTTCATTCGTTTCATGTCTTTTAGTGACATCTTTCTGCAAATGTCACGTTATTTTTCTGTTAAAGTCGTGCATGTCATGCGATATTCATAGTTTCATATACCTCCTCCCCTCATCTAATTGCATTGTCACGATCTAGCTTTAAAATGTTGAAAGTGACGACAAAACAACAAACAATCCCATGTTGACTGTGGCAGTGGTGGTCTATAGGTTAAGGTCATTGATTTCTGATCACAATACTAACACTCGGTACCCACATCAAGGTAAAGTCTTCGAAGCAATCGGCAAACCTCGGGTGAGTCCGCTTCTCTCCCTCAATCGTATGATGAAGGTACGGAATCAGCCGAAGTTGCTACGAGTGGTCTTCGAAGCATATACCAATGATAATTCTGGGCTTCCCGCTCCAATTACGTGGGGCAGTCGCGATAAACTTGGACTATTGATGACGATGAAGACCAGAAACCTAACTCGACACTATTTTCACGTGCATTTCAATTAACAGAGGGGTACCCCCTAATGGTAATGTTTAGCAATAACATGTATATATGTATATAGAAAGATTGCATTTGGTATGAAATACTTTTCTTGTTTTAATAGTAAAATAACCTATGGAAGATTTGAATCTATTAAAGTGTATATACTGAAGGGATTTTAGAGGATTTAATAGTTTTCGAATGTTTTTTTCAATATTAATATATAAGGATAAAAACACAAATTTAATCAACAAGTTTTTAAAATTCATTAGATTTTGATCAATAATTCATGAGTAATTGAAACCAATTTAACAGTATCCCCCAATATGCTAAAGTGAAATCGATTAACTCGTCAATATCTCGTATGCCCCCCCCCTCTCACGTACAGCCCTGATTCTCCTGTGCATGTAGTTCATCAGAGCATTTATCCTTCTCATGAGGATATTAATTGGTCGTGAGTAGCGGGGGCATTCCGACGCCCCCTTACTCTCCTGTCCAGTTCGTCCCACATATTTTCGATTGGGAACAAATCTGGACTGTACGGAAGCCAATCGAGTGGGTTAATGTTATGATTGGCGAGAAAATCTTGACAAACTCTGGCTACATGGGACCGGGCGTTATCCTGCTGTAAAATTAGGTGGTGCTTTTGCACAAATGGAACTGCAACCGGCCGGAGGATTTCATCCCTATATCTTTAAACCGTGAGATATCCCTCCCCAGACCATAAGTGAGCCACCCGAAACCCATCCCTCTCAAGAACGCAAGCGCCGGCGAAGCGTTCTCCACGACGTTGGTATATACGACGCCGACCGTCCGGACGAAAAAGAGTGAACCGCGACTCATCTGTGAAAAAGACCTGTCTCCATTGCCTCATTGGAAATTGTCTGGGACCATGTGCCGCCAACCAAGCCATACGACGCGCGCGACGTGTACGAGTGAGAGGAAAAACAATGTAGACCAAACTCGCGCAATCGGTTTCTCACAGTTTTTGGGTGAATGTGGCGATTATGATTGCCTACCGTAGTTAAAGCGGTTTCAGTGGCAGTAACGTGGCGATTACGCAGGTGGGCAAGACGAATAGCCCTGTCTTGACGTGGCGTCGTTACGCGCGGACGTCCACGTCGCGGGCGATCGGCAACCCTTCTAGTATCTCTCAGACGATGGACAAGACGCCCTATGGTGGAAGCATTCACACAAAATTGCAAAGCAACTCGTTGTTGCCTTTGACCTTGCATTAGCAATGCAATAGCCTGACCCCTCTGAACTTTCGTCAGCCGTGGCATGATTACAAGAGATTCAAATTAACTTTAAATAGTGGAAAGCGATGTGTATACCTCAAGAGTATAAAGTGGTATGACACGAATCTGAGTATAAGTCACGGTTTGTTGCATGTAGAGAGTGTCGAGTAATCTCTGATTTATAATCTACAAGAGCCCACCTGATTTTCAAACGCTCAAACTCATTCACAAAATCTACTTTCTTTGATAAGTCTGTCTGATAGGCATTGAACAATCTATCAATTATTTCAGGTGTTAGGTTTAAGAGACATATAGAACGTTCCTCGTTGTTTGCTACTCGCTTTGATATCTCTTCCTCTAAATAATCCAATAAGACAAGGCATATAGGGATATTTTCGAGTAGTCAGATGGATTGTCTACAGGATAATTTGCGCTGTACATTTATACATTATAGATTTAATCATGAAACATATCTATATGTATATTACAGTAGGAAAGTGGAGTATTGATTTATAAAAAAGAATTGTCAATTTTTTGTATAGGCGCGTGCCTAATCAAGCCTAACGTAGTTACGCCACTGAATTCATAAATTCTAGACGCAAAAGGTATTGAAGAAACACAACATTCTTTGAATTGTTATTAGATAAGAGTTATCTTTCTTTACTTGAAATCATTGGTTTTAGTTTAGTTTAAAGGCATACAGTAGCCCAAATTGATTTTTTTTTGTTTATATTAAAAGTTGCCAATATTCGATGTTTTATACTAATAAAATGTTCTGAACAAGAAGCCAGGTTTAAAAAATATGTTATAATGTCGTAATTAATTAAAAGAATTCGAGTGTCTGTTGATGAAATCGCCATTAACACACCTAATTATAAGCCGGCTTCTTTTCCGAATTTTAACGGAAACTGATAACTGCTATAAATAACCAGAAAACGTGTTGCGGGTAAATATTGGTTAGAATTAATATAATTTAAGAAATATATCTATGAAATTGGATCCCGAGGTAATCAGTTAATATTATATAATAGTACATTGTATTAAGAATGACACTTAAAATCGTAAATACGTGATGAAATCAATAAAAACAAACCCAAGCATATTGTATGACATGTGCTTTTTCTTCAGCCAACAATTTCGCACATGCGCAAACGCTTTACTGAATGAGGTCACTGTGTAGGTCATCAATGGTCATATGATTATATTCATGAATGTATGAATATTGATATCAATATTGTGCCATGTAAGCATTGGAGTCTTGACTGGATGAAAGAAAATCAAAAAGCGACGTATTTCCTTAGTTCAAGGCTATTTAGGTATGATATTATGAAAAAATTCAACTGCAATTAGTATAAAACATCGAATATTGGCAACTTTTAATATATTAAAAAAAATTTAATTCCGACAGCTTGTATGCCTTTAATCATATTTTATTGTCAATAATAATAATGCTATTACGACTACACCGTTCTCTACATACAATAAATGAGAGAAAATACTTGTAACTAAACTGTGGTATTTTTTGTTTTTTGTTTTTTATTTTGTTATAATCTCATTTCGTACTTTCGAAGACTAGAACACTAGTAAATTTTATCCCTCTCTTCTGGCGCGGGATAAAGTACTATTATCATCCGTCCCTCCGGCTATATATACCTGCTGGATCCATAAGCAAAACTCGTATCAAAGTCGCGTGAGCTGAGCAGGACTTATCAACAGTCAGCAGGAGTTATCACCAAATTCTCCTAACATTTAAACGATAATTCCTGTGAAGATGGCAAAAATAAATAAAATTCATCGACATCATTAGCTAGTTAATATTATTTTTTTAAACATATATAAAATTAGGAACTGTCGTGTTAGAAATATCAGCAAACGTCGTCCTACAAAAATGTACTTTACACAATTCTTGATAACCTCTGCTGAGACGTCATAATTTTTTACGTCATAAGGAAGGTTGTGACGTTCATGTTTTCTAAACCGGAACGGCATTGGTAAGCAAAACATTTAATGAAAATGGGGGACTTTGATGTTTGTAATAAAAAAAAAACAACGAATATCACAATTAAAGGAAAAATGCAATAATCTTAACATTTATATAAACCTGTAAAAATGAATGGTATATTTGCAAACTACTTATGAACTACGGTTTTAGGGAAGCGTATTTTGAATTATGTAAATTTTCCCTCGAAAATACAAATATAGATGTATCCGTGTTTATGGTTGATTTAAGGATGATACATATGTCATCTGAATGTGAATATGGTTGATACTGAAAAATATCAGCCTGCTCGACAGAATATGAACTTTGTGACTCGTTCGCTTCGCTCACTCGCCAACAAACTTCATATTCTGGCTCAGCGGGCTGATATTTTCGGTATCAATCAATTCACATCCAGATAACATATACATATCCGCCAATCCATATTAAAACTCCCAAAACATTCTGGCTTCCATGATTTATTTCGATTCTGATATGTCTAAGAGTACAAATACGGTAGTATACTTTGATTGGAAGACGGTAATTTATATTTATTCTTGCGGAAAATGTTGCATATACAATTTATGTAACTCGAATAATACTGCGCCCTCTATCGGCATTATTCGGGTTACAATTTATGCTGCCAATGGAAAAGTCTGTCACATTCACCGGCGCATGTGCTAATGAGATTATACCGAATGGATAACTCGCTCGTTTGTTAACAAAGCGAAAGAACTTGAGGTCATGTTAGAATGATTCATAAACTGTTTCACGAAATACTCGATGGAAGTAACGAGTACCGCTTAACTGCATACTAAGGGTAGCTTAGGATATAAGGAATTCTTATTGTTGTAAACCTTACTGTGACTGTGAAATGTGGAACAGCAATAAAAGTGCCGTTCCTTTACTTTAATGTAGGTCTAAGTGTAATGTTGGATAGTTTCTCATGTTCATTTACATTCTTATAATTTCTTACTGACTCATAGGAAATACATGCATGTTTATTTTGAACATTGGTGTCAAATTAAAAAATAATTCATGGGGGCTTGAATATATACTGATTTTACCACGGGTTGGCCCTTTTAAGCCAAATATTTTACCACGAGCGATACCGGTAAAATCTAAGAATAAAAAGGCCCAGCCCATGTGTAAATTTGCACAACTGTATGCCTACTATGAATTACATGTATTTATATTCTGATAGGACAAATACCTATATGCTTCGACAGTGTACATGTATCATGTATTTATCCTGCAATTTTAAATCGTAAATTCACGTTTACTAACACTGTTTTTTAGGAAATTAAAAAGTCGCCAACAACATTTCCCGGAATTTTAATTTGTGCGATTTTTATACCAGGGATATGTTAGAATAATACATTTTTATTTACAATATTGAATTTAAGAATTATAAGTATTAAACGGTTCTATTTCGGTATAATAAAACAATTGATTACTCACTAAGAAGTCAATACCAGGATATGAGGACCTCTCGACTTGTCACTCTCGGTGATCTGACCTGACCTCGGCCGTTGGCCTTGGTCAGGTCAGGTCACCTTGAGTGCCAAGTCTCGAGGTCCTCATACCCTGGTATTGACTTCATAGGGAGTAATTAATTGTATAATAAACTCCGGAAGCTCACTCACAAACTGAACATAACCAACATGACGTCATTGACGTCATATGAAGACGTCCAGAAAGATTAGACGTTATTTGGCTTCGTGTACGCTTCGAGTTTGATACAATTTAACTAAAATAAGTTTTCAAGGTAAGCTTTTTATTTATTTTTGTGTATTGTTGTAAATATGACATGTAGGATTTCACATTTTTAAGATGGCAGATACATTTGTATGTTCTATTTATAACTGACCAATATCATCTTCCTTCCCCCCCAAAAAAAAAAATTACGATGGATTTTTGGTTATGCGCTGTAATTTTAAATTTGAAGGCGTCCTGTTTCGGAGCGATTCCAGACATAATGATAGAGTTGGGAGTGTGCAACAAAGCAGGCAGTCATGTGTAGGCCTACCAGGTCCACCTCCTTCAGGGCCCAAAATCCGGTACTGAAACGTCATCAATATACCTGAATGTGAGATTGAAGGCTTTAAGCTTGGGTTTAGAGGAGATTTATAAACTTCTCAAAACTAAGCAGTAGAGAACTTGAATAAACAAGAGTGGATTCGTAAAAGACAATCAACATCCAAGCATTGCAGCAGTACTCTACACTTAAACGACGATTTATAGTGCTAAGTCCCAGGGGTTTGGTTTATATCCCTGAACTTAACTGTGTGGGTCTCCGGTGAAGTAAATAATAATAAGAATCACTGGAAGTTAATATATTTGTATTATCTGTCAGGATAAATAATATCAGCATTAAATTAGCATACAGTGGATTATAGACACATGGAATGAATAAAAATATATAATATAAGGTGCATTTGTCTTGTATATATATTAGTAAAAGGTGCGTAACAATAGTACAGGTCTTCTCATGAAAAATACAGATATGTAAGGATCACTTGGCATTATAAAACAACAATCAAACGAAGGATACTACACTGCTTGAATTCTAATAGGAATTTGAATTTTGGTGTTTAACGCCACTTTCAGCAATATTTCAGCTATATCATGGCGACCAGCTTTAGTGATGGAAGAAGACGGAGTACCCGGAAAGAACCACCGACCATGGGCAAGCAACTGGTAAACTTTATCACTTGCGACTGCGAGTCGAGTGCACCATTTGTTGTAATTTACAAAGCCAGGCGCGAATCCACGCCGTATTGGTGATAGGTTTGTATGAGTTGTTAGGTAATCCAACTACCTGATGCATTGGGCAACCCGGGTCCGAATTCTAATAGGAAAAAAAATCCTGTCCCATGTGTATGTATCTATGTTGTTTGAAATTTGAAATGGCACGGACTGGATTAGCGTAATGTTACTGTACAAATTTATCGTGCGAAAATTAACATGCTAAATATTACCATACCAGGCGAGACGTAGGCGAGTCGCAAAGAATAAAACATTGTGATAAATATTGACATGAAATTGACCATTGTAAAATACACCATTTACAAAAAGTCATATTCATATATTACTTGACACAATATTGATTTCAGTTTAATATATTGCATAGATGTCATTTTGAGCAATCATTCAATGTATGTACTAATTATACTAATTCGTTGTGTTCTTTTTGGACACTCTCTTATCGTTGTCTATTATTCTCTACGGAATGTGTCGCACTCATTACATTCCTCCCCAAAACAGTGGAATGTAGCGAAAACGATATATACATTACAGTTTTTTTTCTTATTCGACTCCATTTTCATGATCGAGATTCACGGGAGTTAGTTCGTCATCAGAGCCGTTGGGTGATTTCCTGTTGCTCTTTTTCTGGTGATGTTTGTGGGGTTTTCGTACATTTATGGTAATTGGTGGAAGATCAATACCATATCTTTGTTCCGTTTTACATTTTCCCTGTCGATGAAGGAACATGGAGACAACCATTACAAGAACCAACACACCTAATGTTACAGCAATAGCTATTATGGCGGTGTTTGCTGAGCTGGCTGGTTGAGGTGGATCACAGGTCTGATGCTTGAAAACTTCCCTGTAAATACATTAAAAACGTTTTATTAACGTTTTACACATTTAAGTGTTTTGTAACTTGCATTATCAGTATGGGCGTAAGTTAGTGAGTGAGCGTTGTTTAACACCAATTCAGCAATTTTTCAGCTATATCATGGCGAGAACAAGTTAATTTTCAATGAGATGATGATGAGGTCCACTTTGTACTAGACCAAAACGCTTAGTTGGATTTTTTTGTATTGTGCTGGCTCACTGAAACAATAGTCCACGGATAGACATGTCGACTCAGTCGGACACATTATCCTGATTCCGAGCCAACTAGCCTTTGGTCTTTCTCCTTAATGCTGCGTGTTTAGAGGAGAAGCAACATATACCTATTGTATAGTCTTTACTTTTTAAGATTGTATATCTTAGCCAGTAGTCAGTTTACTACTAGCATTCACTGATCCTGTTGTAGTGTCCATGTTAATGCTCTCAGTCATTTTTGTGTTAGTGTGTGGTAATTTTCTGTGTAGATTTGTTATTATTTGTTTATGTATATTGCCGTTGGAGATCAAGAAGGGAACGATTGGAATCCCATTAACCGATCTAACCCACCACATCTGTCTGCCTGTCCCAACCCAGGACGGGGATGATTTCCAACCCTATATGTCGAGGTGTTTTGCTTTGTTCAGAGGTTTGAAGTGACAGTTTTGTTGTACGTTTTGTTTATACTGGTGGAATGCTTGAACACCAATATTTAAACTTTCTTTTGATAAATACTAATACAATTATAGACGAGCGTAATATATATCGCTGAAGGTGAAATAGTACCTGTGTGGAGAGTATAAATGTCTATTGCATTATTTAAACCCCATCAGCATGGTAGTATTGTATTATTTACACCAGGTTTTAGTGAGGTTCGTGTTGCTCGATCTTTAGTTGTGTATATTGTCATTTGTCATTTTTCGTTTGGTAATTGTATTGTCTGTTGTTCTGTGATTTACGGCTTCTGATTACGTCATGGCTATCTTCTAACTTTTCTTCCATGGATTGCGAATATTGCATGCAAAGAATTTCTTTCATTATTGTGTG
>MJUT01048798.1:233720-256510 GCA_002080005.1 Gigantidas platifrons
TTCTGATCAGTTATTACATTTCCAGATTCATTAACAAGTTTAGGAATAGTTTTGTTTGTAAAATTTTTTGTCTCTAGATTTATAAAAAAAATTGATGGCTTTTCTCCCTCTTCAGCCCACTGCATTTTTGATCTGATATAATAACCTCGCAATTTTTCCTGTCTCAAAATTTTTAGATCAGATTTCTTTTTTTCAATCAAATCAAAATGTTCTGTTGTGTGTAATTCATTTTCTAATTTCATTATATCTTCTACCAAACAGTTTTCTAATTTCATTTTTTTTTCCCGATATGATGCGTATGAAATAGTTTTACCTCTTATTTCGGTCAATAATGTTTCAAGAAATAGTTGATCGTTTATTGTAAAGTGAATCCCTAGACCATCTATCTCACTAAGAGTGCTTCTGTCATAAACTAATGCAGCATACTGTTCTTTAGTTTTTTTAATAGCTTCTTTGACAGTTTCAACATAATCCATCTCATATAAAGTGAATTGTTAAATTTCCATAATCCCCTACCAAGTATAAAATCATTAAGTTTCAATTGTAAAATTATTGGACAGTGATCAGACCTATAGCTATTTATTATTTTAACATCATGAACTTGGTGATTAAAACTCAGAAAGAAATCTAGTCTTGCCTGTTTTAAAGGAGTGCGTTTTCTCCATATATATCTTTTTAGAATATAGTAAAGTACTCTCGACAATAGAATTTTGCCTTACTTAATCATTAAGACCATGGATTTTCCCCATTGTTCCGCAAGGCAAAATTCTATTGTCTTGATTACTTTACAATGTTCTAAGTTTGTAAGAACATGATAATTCCTGTCTTCATGATAAGTACTCGCCTTCGCTCGTACTTATTCATGAAGACAGGGATTATCATGTTCTTACATATACTAAGATCAGGATAAAGTTCTCTAAACGGATCTGTTAAATTATATATTTCAATCATATCCAAAACTTTATCTTTTGCTTTTGGGTTATTAATACCAACATAATTATATGTATCTAACCTTTGATTTTGAGCTAAATTATAATCTCCTGTTAGTATGATGGACTGATTATTAAAATATTCAATAGTTTCACTAACTTTATTGTAAAATAAAGGAGTATCATTATTTGGGCCATATATATTTATAACGGTTATTTTTTTACCTTCAATCTCTAAGTCAACTCCCAATAGATTCCCACAATCATCATTTTTTATATTTAATATTTTATATTCAAAGTTATTACTTAATAATATTGCAACACCTGCTTGTGATAATCTGTTATTTACTTTGGGGATGAAGGTAGGATTGATAAACAATGGATTTTCAATGCAAAAGGGTAAGGAATGTGCTTATTAAAAGTACCATATTTTGGACATTGCCGGATTTAGGACAAATGAGGCCCTGTGGTAGTTAAATTATGAGGCCACTTACTTGGACCTAGAAGGAGGTAGACTCGGTAGACCTACACAGACAGTCAAGCATACATGCTCCGGAAATTTAGGAATAGTTAAAATATTAAAATTGCACCACATAAGCAAAAATCCATCGCAAAACATTTTTTCTGCAGGAAGATGGACCCCTCTAAACACAATGGTAAATCCGGCCCTGATTTTGGATCATGCGACACGACACAGAGTATAGTGTATCGATATTGATGGAAAATAATGTTTTCCAGAAACATGACACTCGGGTCCCACGCGAGTTATATTATTCCGAGGAAAAAATCTATTTAAAATAAAATATCGAGCTACAAAATAAGGGAAAAAGTATGGATATCGATCGCGGAACTGTTTTAGATTTGCTTTCAATCTTACCATGATTAGTTGTAAGGATATAACCAGGATCACATATCCAAGATGTCCTACATCCTCTTCCACAATAATCAGAAGAAATATCTGTTTGTGGATTCGGAAAATCTTCCACTTTCCATGACTTTACATATGGACTTGTCTGACATATCGATACATTAGTTTCTAGCATGGCTGATGTTAAAACTGATCCACAAATACGAGTTATGAGAACCAATATTACTATAAAATCGCATGGAATATTGAACATATTTTCCATTTTTTCTTCTTATTTAATTAATTCCCTAAAGAAGAATAATGCGGTCGAGTTTCGTTTGTTTTTTCCGGTTCACAGGAGCAAAACATATACACGTATTTGTGTTACGTTAACTGTACTAGGTTAATCCGGAGTCTATGTATTGGAACAATGAATCATGTCGGTCGATGAATTGTTCAAGTCAAGATTTAAATAATATATTGTCTTTTTAAATTAGAAACAATAGGTGTAACAGAGAAGTATCATTGAGGGTGACATAGTCTACCCCTTTTAAATTGATTAAAACATAAATTATCACCATGGAAACGCACATCTAGTAAATATAACGATTTTCTTTTGCATGATCGGACGTGGTTAGCTGTTCGTAGTAGCTACCACTTAGGGTGTCATAGAATACCCCTTTTAAATTAATTATAAAATGAATTATCACAACATTAAGCATGCAAACGCACAGGCAGTACACATGACGATTTTTTGCATCATCAGATGTTGGCTAACTTCTCGTAGCTATTGTTATAACATACCTAATGTAAATAGAAACGCACTACTTCTATGTAATCTTCCCCAATCTTATATGAAAAGAAAGTTTACATAAGAGATGGTCAACGATTCTACCAACATCAACAAAGGGAACAATGACCTCTCACCTCAGATCATTGGCCAGAGAAAATACCATCATATTTCAGGGCCGTAACTAGGTGTTTTAAGCAGGGGAGGCAGAGGTTTTGGGAGTAGAATAACGGTACTTCACTTCTGCAATTCTGTTGGTCGATAGCGGTAACGTGACCACATTGACGTCACAAATATGCAATGACTAATAACAAAACATTAAAAATATACACTGCTGCAATCTGATTGGCTGGCAAAATCACATGACCACGCTCATCAATCACCTGTCATGTAATAATGAAATAAGCAAATAAAAATATGCAAACAAATACACCACACAATAATAAAGATGTCAAAATGATTGACAGATCAAAGACCTAAAAAAGTAAGCACCACCATAATCATCCATAAATCTCATCCATCAAAGTTTTCACCCAAAGAATTTCCAAAATTCTATGAGCAGGTACACCACCATAAAAATGTCATTTTGATTGACAGATCAGAAACCAAAATGAACGACCATCATAAAGAATCCGCAAAACACATCAATCAATGTAAATAAATATTGTCTTCATCTGTCACTATAATGGACAATAATGATCAATCAAACCTCTACATCAAAGAGTATAATTTAAGTACCCCCTTGGCCTAAAGAATCTAATATATGCACATGTCATTATTAGTCTCGATGGTATATAAAGTCAAACAATTAAAAAACATTTATCAGAGGAATTTTCCCCAAAATGTCTTCAAAACAGGATTTAGAGGAGAGATAAGAGAGAATTGGCAAAAAGAAAACAGCTTACACAATCCAGTAATGGCATGGGAAATGAAGAACCATCCAATAGCGATCCACAAGAAAAGACGTTGGTAATACCGGACGATGACGACTTCTTCCAACGCGACCCAAAATGCCTGTTACACACTGAGAATGATATTTACGTTGTAGACAAGACATACGATGATAAACTGCATATTCACATTCGACAGTATAATACATACGGTGAACAGACATTTCCTACAAAGAAAGGAGTCACACTTTATCTGTCCAAATGGTGCATGTTGGAATGTTTCAAGGAAGGCTTGGACAAATATTTTTCAAGATTATGATAAAGGAACTGTCCCCGAAGAAGAACGCAGCATACATTTAGGTGGAGGAATTTACATCAGTATAAACAATAAATACCCAATTCTCAATATAAGGCACTGGTGGGAACCGGAGGAGGACACCGACCCTCGACCTACAAAGGAAGGCGTAATACTCACTGAAGCGAAATGGAATCAGTTGAAGGATGTCATGTCTATTATCAGAGACTTTGTTCCAGAGTTGAACGACGCTTCTATATGATGTCCAGAACTGGACCATCAAAATCAACTCGGGATGTTACGCTGTAAAGAATGCAATCCATTTGAATGTGGAATGTATTGACGAGTGTTTCTGTGACAATATATATGTAAAATGTTAATATAGCCGTGCGATTGATGAATATAATTATTGTACCTGATGATCTGTGTAAACAGTGAAAGCGCTTGTGCTATATAAAATGTGATTGAAGTTCCAGAATTCTGTTTTAATTCTAATTTTTATTATATATATATATATATATATATACATTACTTATTTAGATATCATTAAGACATTTTCTTTCGCAATGAACACTTCCAAATATACCGACATTGACGGTACGATGATTGAAGATTATCGCCTAACCAAATTAAAAGAAGTGGAAGAGAAATTGGAATTGGACATTAGAAAACATGCTCGGTCACTGACACTCGGTCAATGCAAGAAACGCTGTAGATTAGTAGAAGGTACACTTCACGTGTGTAATTTCATCAATGTATTACAAAAATGTATCTGTATTACCGGTATATGTATTATAGAACGCTGGGATCCCGCGGCATGGGAATGCTACCTGCAGTTATACCGTGCGCAAATATGGCTAGTGTAGCTACATTGACCAATACTACTCTCTAAATGGTGAATGTATCGATATCATGACATCTTCATCGATTAATTCGAATAATTCCTGACATTTTAGCTGGAATATCTTTTCTTGAACATACGGGTCTTCTTCCAAGCCCCATAAAGTAGAAAATTTTCCAACTTGTCTGGCTTGGTGTTGAGATCGACGATTTCTTTAAAGAAGAGATTCATATTCTGTAAGAAGAGATATATGAAAATATCAGATTTTGTTAAAGGTTCTAATTAATTTTTTCATTATTTAAACATTTTTTCGCTTTCATGTTTCAGTTTATAAAATAGCACAATTTAATCGTGTATGTTCTGTTAATAAAAAAAAGTTGTTTAAAACATACAGTTTAAACGTTATGTGTCACTTTTATTGTAAGTTTGACAATGTTATGTATTACGCAAATATGTGTGTTACAGGGATAATCCGAATCCAGGGCGATTCGGAATCCTCTTAGGGCAAATCGGAATTCGAGTTTGTCCTAGGAGAATCCCGAATTCCGATTTACACTGGTTTTAATCTAGTGTAAATCGGAATTCGGGTTTCTCCTAGGACAAATCAAGATATCCCGATTTGTACTAGGGCGATTCCGAATCGTACTAATATTCTATTGGGATTCGGAATATTACTGAAAATATTGCTTAGTGCGATTCCGGATCCTCCTAACATTTTATTTCTGTATTGTACTAATGTTTTGTAGGTTTAACGAGTATTTGATATGACAGAAGACTACAAGCTAATTTTTATTACAGGAATACAATTTTAAGTGAACGAAATATTTTTACAAAATGTTGACAAAACTGACATTTTTACTTATTTTCACATTTACGAATGTTTGTATGACATTTTGTGGAACACTGCAAGTCTGCCTTCCTACATGAACATCTCAGTGTATTACACTTAGCAGTTGTTTTCTTAATAGGCTTTCTAGTTGAACAAGTAGAGCAAGTCTCGATGAAGAGCCCAATGAGTGGACAGTGAATTCCAGCATAGCTACTTTTTACCTCATGCCATGTTTTTTCTCTTCCTGAATGTTCTGTTCTGGTGTGACATTTTGAAATTACTTCAAATATTTCGTCTCTCGTTACAACTGGACATTCCTTTTTTAAGCATATCAATACGTTCTTTTCTCCTATTGTTGTTTTCCTAAAGAAATATTTGCCCAATGCTTGAATCTGGCACCTCCAGGAGTCTTAACTCCCTTTTCAGTATTTAGTCATTCCAGAATGAAATTGTATTTTTCACTTGATACTAGTAACACAAATTTCTCTCTGTTGTATTTTGAGGACGTTTGCTTTCATATTCATCCAATTTCTCATAAAATAGTCTTTTTTCGTCTTCCATTTCGATTCAAACACATTAAAGTTAAATGGTGAAAACTTTATGATCACCCCTTTGGATAGGAATTGTGATTAGTATTACAAATTAACCGTAATTGACGTTTTATGAGCTGTTTTCATTGCAATTTTTCGATCAGTCCCGATATAGTAATGACAATGTTGTTATAATTTATTGAAATAAACTTTTATTATATTTGGATTTTTATACTTTAATATATTCTATATATATCTCTCTCTATTATATTTTAACTTTTTAGTAGACTATTTCAGGACGATTCGGAACCGCCCTAGGTCAAATCGAGATATCTTAATTTGTCCTAGGAGAAACCCGAATTCTGATTTACACTGGATTAAAACCAGTGTAAATTGGAATTCGGATTTCTCCTAGGACAAATCCGAATTCGATTTTCCCTAGGAGGATTCTGAATAGCACTGGATTCGAATTTGCAATGTAACATATATATCTTTTTCGGTGTTGATTTTTATGATTACTTATTTTGTTCTCAGTATTTGTACATTATATTTATGCATTTCACTTATTTGGGAATAGCTTAAAAATGGAGAGAGTTGTTTCAGGATATGAAGTTTTGTGCATTAAAGAGAAATTACCCAAAGAGATGGATGGTGTTGCGGTATCTAATGATGGGACGAGTATCACTATATTTTTGAATGCACTGAATTTATTAATAAAAGAAAACTTTATTTTCCTTTTGTCCATAAAAATAAACATAATATCATTAAATATAATAAGATGATGTCTTCTAAGTCTATATATGCTTTAAGCAAACTCTGTAAATTTATCAGAATAGTAAACAAGAGGATATGTCCTCTAGGTTGATCCACTTCTTTTCGCAATTCAATATTTGTTTATTTATGAATCACATGTATTTATTTCACAATTCAATATTTGCTTAACTATGTATTACATGTATTTATTTCTTATGTATATTGTGTTAATTGTACATGTCATCTCTGTACCCCTGTAAATTGGTTATGAGAAATAAAGATATATAGATAAGTACTACCCATACAAATATGATTAAGGTCGGAGTATAAAACAGAATATCACCACCAAATCCCCCAAAACAAGAAAAATAGAGGATATACACCTAAAGCACAGGGACAGATTTTACCCTGTCCTCATGGCACTAAAGACAAATCCTAATATATAAATATTTCAAAACACATTTTAATGGAATACAGGCCATTTATTGATGCTTTGTGATTGATTGTTCATTACTATAAACTAATGTCATTTTTGTAGGTAATGGTTGATGTATCTTGGTGTGAGGAAAATGTACAGTCGGGTGGAAAAGGTGAAAATAGGTTTAAAAACATTGAATTGAAAGACCATTATAATGATAGATATTTGGTGGTTACAGAGACAGAAGAAAGTAGTGGTGGAAGCATGGAGATGAGGCTTGGCCAGTGCTTAGAAGCGTTAGAACGTGATGATGATAATGACAATTTTGATAACAGTGTTTATAACATGAACATAATTATAATTACCATTTCAATGTATATTTGATCTCGCATTGGAAACAAACAAACACGAAGTCAAAATTTAAATATTATATTTTCGGACAAAATTGGCCAAAAGAAAACAGCTGACATAATCCAGCAATGGCGAGAGAAATGACGAACCATCCAATAGTGATCCACAAGAAAAGACGTTGGTAATACCGGACGATGACGACTTCTTCCAACGCGACCCAAGATGCCTGTTACACACTGAGAATGATATTTACGTTGTAGACAAGACATACAATGATAAACTGCATATTCACATTCGACAGTATAATAGATACGGTGAACAGACATATCCTACAAAGAAAGGAGTCACACTTTATCTGTCCAAATGGTGCATGTTGGAATGTCTCAAGGAAGACTTGGACAAACATTTTCAAGATTATCATACAGGAACTGTCCCCGAAGAAGAACGCAGCATGCATTTAGGTGGAGGAATTTACGTCAGTATAAACAATAAATACCCAGTTCTCAATATAAGGCCGAGGGAGAAGTGGTTATCTTGATGCCGAATTGTCGGGTATTACCAACGTCTTTTCTTGTGGATCGCTATTGGATGGTTCTTCATTTCCCTTGCCATTACTGGATTGTGTAAGCTGGATTTCTTTTTGCCAATTCTCTGATCTTATTTTCTTGATGTGGTTTGACATTTTCTCCTCTCAATCCCGTTTAGAAGACATTTTGGGTGAAATTCTTCTGATAAAAAATTGTTAATTGTTTGAATTTATATACCATCGACACTAATAATGACATGTGCATATATTAAATTATTTAGGCCAAGGGGGTACTTAAATTATACTCTTTGATGTAGAGGTTTGATTGATCATTATTGTCCATTATAGTGACAGATGAAGACAATATTTATTGACATTGATTGATGTGTTTTGCGGATTCTTTATGGTGGTCGTTCATTTTGGTTTCTGATCTGTCAATCAAAATGACATTTTTATGGTGGTGTACCTGCTCATAGAATTTTTGAAATTCCTTGGGCTAAAACTTGACATTGATGGATGAGATTTATAGATCATTATGGTGGTGTTTACTTTTGGTCTTTGATCTGTCAAGCATTTTGACATCTTTATTATTGTGTGGTGTATTTATTTGGTGTCTTCAACCTATGCCAACAGTTTGAAATATCATATTCAAGGTATGCCAACAAACATTTTATTACAGGTGTTTACATAACAATTAACCTATTCAACCTATGCTAACATTTTTTTCTTACATTTTTATTCCTATTTTTCAAAATGTTGGCATAGGTTGAATGAACCATTTATTTGCATATTTTTATTTGCTTATGTCATTATTACATGACAGGTGATTGATGATGGTGGTCATGTGATTTTGCCAGCCAATCAGATTGCATCAGTGTATATTCTTAATGTTTTGTTATTATTCATTGCATATTTATTGTCATTGTGGTCACGTGACTCTTTCTATCAATGGAATTGTAGAAGTGAAGTACCGTTATTCTACTGTTGGGGCCGCCGATTGAGCGCCCATGTAAAGGGGATCCAGGGAGCAAGGCCCCAGTCGAAAAATGTGACTTAACTTGACTGGATTATCACTGGACAGTTTCGAGAACAATTAAAATTCCGAGACGTATAATAAACCAAGAGCCAAGAAGGGTGTCTACTCTAGACGTCCATCGAGCACAAGAAAGTGTTAGCATCAGTTTTGTCTCATTGTAGCTTCAAAGCCCCCCTTTTTTTTCTTTTAAATTGTTTCTCTTAGAAAGTCAGACGAGGCAACTACCTCGTCTGCCTTAATGGTAGTTACGGTCCTGTATTTGCTGTTGGAAATCCAGCTCCTTGGCTTGGGGTAGTCTCAGTAAATAAGGAGGGGCTACACTGTTAGTGGATCCCAACCCTCTCCTCTTGATAATTATAATCTATTGATATTTTTCTCTTAAAACAAATTTTATATGCTAACGATAAAATAATTGACGATGGTTTCTGACCATTAAACTCCATATTTCCCAATATATTTACACGATTTGTAAGGTTTGTCCAAAAATCAATTTAAAAAAACAATAAACAATTCTAAACTTATTAAAAAAATATCATTAATATCACAGAAACTTTTACAGCAAGGCTCTTTTTTCGAAAGTTAATAGTTTATTTGTTTGTTATATGGTGTTTAACGCCACTTTCAACAATATTTCAGCTATATCGTGGCGGTCAGTGTTATTGGTGAAGGAAACCGGAGGACCCGGAGAATTCCATCATCCTGTCGCAAGTAACTGGCAAACTTTATCACATAATGTTGTACACCTCGCACTGATCGGCATTCGAAATCACAACATCGGTGGTGATATGAACTGATTGCATAGGTAGTTGTAAATCCAACTACCATACGATCACCAGGCGATGAAATCACAAAATAAAATTATTTACACGGTTGTTAACGTTTTAAACATCTGTATTCACTGAAAATAATCAACATATCCAAAATGAATAACATGCGGCGTGCAATTAGAACATGCAAACATAATATTATTGTTACAGATGCTCCATCAATACGACTGACTTTCCTGTCGTTGATCGCTTGTTTGTTTGCAAAGCGGAAAAAGGACGTCGCGAAAAAATGTTAGAATAAGTAATAATTCGTGATTCCAAACTATAACATTGTATTGTAACCTACCATTTTTAAATTAAAATCAGTTGTAAATAATATCTTTTAAACGGGTTTGTTCTAATTTCAATTTCAATTCAAATATTGTATTTAATAAAATGCTTAAATTTAATTATACAATATCCAATTGGATTGCACATCCGGCATGGCCGATTTAAGTACTCTCCCTCAATAACAAAGAACATCAAGTATAATAATAAGAATCAATAATTAATTTACATATAATTAGTGTACATAATTTTTACTTACGAGAAATTTTTAGTATTTTGTAAAAATGTTAAAACTGTCCATTTATTCATTATAATTGTGAAATTTACCAATTTAGAGTTCGAATAAGTTAACTAGTAATTAATATATTCTTCTGTATATTAAGGATACATATGTACATGTATTTATAAGCACATAAAAATGCATATTCATACATATGCATACATACATTGTATACAATCAATATAGATATATATATTTGTTTAACCATCTTAAGCAACAAATTAAAAAAAAAAAGATTCAAAGCATATAATACAAATTCAAATTGAAAAATGTTAATACATGTACATGTAGTCAAGTCTCTTGGTTCCACAAATAAAGGTGCGAACAGAGTTCATAATAAGTACATTATCATCCAAAGAAAGTTCAGGTGATCCCCTTAAGAGTACATCAATGTTTAGATATTCGGCTAAATCTCTCAGTTGAGTAAACAGCAAAATTCTTTGACAAACGAAAAGTGGACAGACATAAAAGTAGTGGAAGTTGTCTTCAAACATCACCCCCACTGGGACACCTCGAACTATCTGGCAAGTGTGACAAAAATTTGTGTTTCTTCTAATTGTTCACACTGAAAATTAACTCGTTCTCGTCATGATATAAATGAAAAATTGGCGAGTTGGCGTTAAACAACAATCACTCACTCACTCTAATTATTCTTCCGTAAAACAGTTGATATGAGATATTTCAGGTGAGGAAACTATTCAATTAGTTTTAGGTAATTGAATTCTGCATCGTCATCAATTACAAATGCTAATGTTATAATGTAAGAGTCGAGGGGGTAATAGGCAGCTACCATAGCGAGCATAACCTCTTTGTCCCAAATGCAAATATTCATGTCTGAGGTATTTTTTTTTAGCAAAAATTAAAATATGCAGTAAGAATACCATACCATAAGAACAGTTCGAAAATATTATTGGAAAATCGTAATAGGATGGCGTAAAATCCATACAACGAACATGCATCTGTTAATTATGTAATCATTATTTTATTGTTAAATAATTATAGGTAGTATATTTTTAGGTGTCAAACCACTATTAATAACATGTTCAACAATTGGATTCGGAAACAAGCAACCAGGGATCCGTTGTTGAACTTATGATTAAGCTAATCTTATGATTAACCCTGATTACATGATTCATTCCTAATCACATAATTAGCTAATTGAATGATTAAGTATGATTAGTTAAGACATTGATTAGAAAAGAGTACAGCAACACAATTTAATAATTGCATTAACTAAGAATGGGATTAGGAATTAATTATATAATTAGGGCTAATCATTAGTTTAATCACAAGTTCAACAACGGACAACAACTTATATAATATCCGTCTACACGACTGCATTTGTCTATTATCTAATCGTAAGACCGACTGGATTCTTTTACGCACAGCTGTTTGGAAGTGAATGAGGACAGGTATTACAGACAAGTTAAATAACACAGGTGGACGGACTGACTTCGGTTCAATAATGATAATTCTAAAAATGAAAAACATTTCAAAACATTACGTGGTATTCTTGGTTAATTTACACATAGTACGGAGTATATCAGGTACGTATATATATATCTATGTATTGTATATGTGAAAAGGTGATCAGATTCAATTTCAACAAATAAAAATCAATCTATTGTAAAATATACTGAACTGTTAATTATGTAATGTACAAGAGTTACGTTCTTGCAATATGCTATTTTGCACTTCCGAAAATCAGCACAGCATTTCCAAAAGACTTTTTTTTTAATTTCAGAAAGACTTTTTTTTTCATTTCCGAAACGTTTTTTTTTATTACAATTCCATAGATATTAATTAAAGTTCCCAAAATCATATTTTTTTATACTTCTTCCGTTAGCCAGGTTGTACCTCTGTACCCTCTCAGTCTGTTCACCATTGGCGGGGGTAGGAATTTAAGTATGATATTTGTAAGTGTCTTTTAATTACAAACTTTTGAAACTGGTTTAAACATTTCGGCCTTTTTAACCTGGTTGAAACATTTCAGTTGTTTAAAACAGGTCTATATCCAATTGCAAATATCCGAAACGATGGAGAATTTATAGTCCAAAAAAAACATACGTGTGTCTTGACATACTAACAGAAACATATTCATGGTATATTACAATAGTATTAATAAATGGGTGCTTTCATATTGGCCCTGTTATATGTTCAAGTTCTGTAATAATGACCCGAGGATGGCTGTAAAGGCCCGAGGCAACACAGAGAACGTCGAGGACCATTACAACCACCCGAGGGCTATTATAACAGACCGAGAGCATATAACAGGGCCAATATGAAAACACCCATTTATAAAAACTTTTATTAACCAATAAGAATAAGAATTCGTGTTAGGATTTTTTTGATTTTTTAAAAACTTTAAAAAAAAATTACCTCTATTTTTTTCAAAATGCAGAGTCCTTTCAAATTACATGTTTCGTTCATATTGGTGCAAATATGAGGTACATAAATATTTGATTCATTATATCATATATTTCAACCATGCCTTTGATAATACATGTATTTAGATATTCACTATATTTCTATCTGAATACAGTTACTTCCCCTTTCAAATTTATCATTTCATATGTATTCAAATCGTTATATTTGTAAGTTTTGGTCCAAATCTAATATTTATATACATCCATAACAATTATAAAAATCTGAAAAATCTATTGTAAAATTTTAATTTTTATGGTTAATTTGAATTTTTTTCAACCAAATCGTACCTACTGTAGCACTTTTCAAATTTAAAGGGGCATTAGCTACGATTTTGACCAAAACAATTATATGTTTTGGAAATTGGTAAATAGCTTTAAAATGATGAAATAAAGGTAAACATTTCACATTAAACAGCTTATCGAACCACGTTCCGCCTTTTGAGAACGAAAATTAACATCAATTACTTATTTGCTTGTAAGCAAATAATTTGACCTCGTTTTTTCCGTATGCAATTGACCTTACTAATGACAGGTAATAACGAATAATTTGTATTTTGTCGCTTATTAACTGCCAACTTGCATGGTTCTTTTTCCGTAATTAACACCGACTAAAAGCAGATTCACAAAAATAAGAAATTAGTGCAGTGTTGTACTGATGTAATGACGATTCGACAAACTCCGTTAACAATGTCGATAATTAATAAGATTACGTCCATTTCTTGATCGATCTCAAAACACGAGCAGTTGTAGGCCTTTTCCCCGATGCGCGTACATTTCATAACATTTATAAGTTACAGAAACACGTTTTATTAAGGCATCAATCATATCTGATTGTTTTTATGGGTAACAAAATTGTACGATTTGGCAGATAATACCCATTTAAAGATATATATATATATATTGTTGAGCACTCATTGTGTTGTAGGAAAGGAGAGAAGGTTTTAAAATATAAATGTAATCTACGTGTTATACCCGGATGTCATAATGGCTCTGTTAATCCATAATGGACCGGCTAAAAGCCATAATGGACCGACTGTAATTACCTTATTGTATTGATATAATTATACATTGTAGTATGGCTAACTGTGATGTCCGATTACCAAAAATATGTCACGAATGACCGCACAACTGATAATTCACGAATGCGCGAAGCGCATGAGTGAATTATCAGTGCTGTGCGGTCATGAGTGACATTTTTATTTGGTAATTGGACATCGAAGTTAGTTATACTGTTTATTATATACTTAATAGACTGTTTTAAGCCAATACATTTGATATTTTCTTTCATCTGCATTGTATGTGTTTATTTCTTTATTGCGCATTAATATACAACTGTGGCCTTGACTACTTGTTGATTCCGCCCACTTTATTCTTTAAAGTTAAAATGGTGCCGCCCTTTGAACATGGATTTATGACTGAAAAGTTTGTCTAATGCTTTCAAATTTGTAAATAAATAAATTCATGTGCACATATTTCGATTAGGAATGTAATTTTTCATGTTGTTTACTTGTAAACTTTGTGACCATAGTATGCACTCGACATTGAAGGACAACATTATATGTATTGACACTTTTTTTTATTATGTACATTTCATTTGTAACTTTGTGGGAAGAATATTTTGTGAAAGAAGTCGGATGCATACCAATATTTGGCCGTTAACAAAACCAAAACCTTTTTCAAATTCGATGTATTATATAATTAGAAAACAAGTAATTTAACCAAAAAAAAAAGCAAAAAAAAAGCTAGGAAATGTAAATCGTTAAATGTGGGCCCAAACGGTTCAAACGTTAAATGTGTAATTCAAACGGTTTATAACGGAAGGTAAATGGAATAAAGTTCACTCAGAATCGGAATCACTAAACGATAAAGGTAGGATTCTTTTATATTTTGTTATTGCTATTTGTAGTCCGGAATCATCACTTTGTCTTTTCTGACTAAACTGAAGATTGTTAAAATTAAAAATTCCCCCATAAATGTAAGTGTTCCCATAAAAAAGAGATGACATCTTAGTGTCAAAAGTCATTGAACTAGTACTTGTGGTTGACGAAAGCTGTGACAAATTTGGATTCATTTCACAAGAAGCAATAGAACGAACACTTTTATTTGGAGTTAATTTATAGCAGACGATTTTTTGGGGGTGGTTGAAGTTTTACTGTTGGAAAGATTATTTCTGCCCCGAGACCACATGCTTTTAGAGCATAATTCTGCCATGAAAAGTATTAAAATTGTCAATGTTTGCCATATCTAACTGCTTTTTATTGTATCACAATGAAATACTAGATTAAGATATAATTTTGTTTATTTTTTTAAATCTTTCCTTTATCGTAAATGAAACTAACAATCTGTCAATGAAATGAAGCAAAGAGACATCACTCCATATAATATTTAAGAAAAAATAGTTCCGACTCGAAAAATGTCGGGAAAAATAGCGAGAGTGAAAATAGAAATGGTAATTTCACTAGTATTACTAACTGTGATGTCCGATTACCAAAAATATGTCACGAATGACCGCAGAACTGATAATTCACGAATGCGCGAAGCGCATGAGTACATTTTCAGTGTTGTGCGGTCATGAGTGGCATATTTTTGGTAATCGGACATCACAGTTAGTTATACTGTTTATTATATAGACATTTTTGAGCCAGTAAATATGGTATTTTCTTTCATCTGCATTGCATGTGTTTATTTCTTTATTGCGCATTAATATGCAACTCTGTCCTTGGCTACTCGTTGACTGAAACCTTTGTCTAATGCTTTCAATTTTGTAAATAAATAACTTCATATGCTGTTATTTCGATTAGGAATGTAATTTTCATGTTGTTTACTTGTAAACTTTGTAATCATAGTATGCACTCGACCTTGAAAGACACAATTTTATTTATTGACACTTGATGTATGTTTCGTTTTGATTATGTACATTTCATTTGTAGCCTTGTGGGAAGAATGTTTTGTGAAAGAAGTCGGATGCATATCAATATTTTGCCGTTAACAAAACCAAAACTATTTCATATTCGATGGATTATATAATTAGAAAACAAGTAATTTAACAATATAACAGCTAGGAAATGTAAATCGTTAAATGTGGGTTCAATCGTTAAATGTGTAATTCAAACGGATTATAACGGAAGGAAAATGCACTAAAGTTCACTCAGAATCGGAATCACTAAAGGTAGGATTCTTTTATATTTTTTTTTTGCTATTTGTAGTCCAGAATCATCACTTTGTCTTTTCTGACTAGACTGAGGATTGTTAAAATTAAGTTCCTCCGTAAATATAAGTGTTCCTATAAAAAAGAGATGACATCTTAGTGTCAGAAGTCATTGAACTAGTACTTGTGGTTGACGAGAGCTGTGACAAATTTGGATTCATTTCACAAGAAGCAATAGAACGAACACTGCTATTTGGAGTTAATTTATAGCAGACGATCTTTTAAGGGTGGTTAAAGTTTTACTTTTGGAAAAATTCTTTCTTCCCAGACCACATGTTTTTAGAGCATAATTCTGCCATGAAAAGTATCAAAACTGTCAATGTTTGCTAAATTACCTGCTTTTTATTGTATCACAATGAAATACTAGATTAAGATATCATTTTGTTTATTTTTTTAAATATTTCCTTTATTGTAAATGAAACTAACAATCTGTCAATGAAGTGAAGCAAAGGGACATCACTCCATATAATATTCTAAAAAAAATAGTTCCGGTTCGAAAAATGGCGGGAAAAATAGCGAAAGTGAAAATAAAAATGATAAATTCACTAGTGAAATTATCGTTTTTATTTAACTCGGAAATCATGGTATTTCATCTATATCTATATAATAAACCAGTATATTTTGTACATATAAATACCTATTTGTTAATAAAACACAATAGCGAACTTTATCACATATTTTATTGAAATAACGCCGAATTTGCATGTGTAATAAAAACGCGAGACCTTGATATCGGGCCGATATCAAGGTCTCGGGCTGATAACAAGGGCATTATGAAAAAGGCCATGTATTAATCTATGATCATCCCTCTCTCTAATCTTCGTACAAAAGCGCATGACTCAGGATAAAATACTCATATCCACCAACCCATGTTAAAACTCACAGCACAGTATGGCTTATACGAATTAAGGTCACAATGATTTGCTTTCTACCAAAATTAAATCACAACACCAATACTTAGACACACACATTTACGACAAAAGAAACTATTTTGTTTTCCTATCGTCAATTTCCCTTTTCTTTATGATGACATTCCTTTGACCGTGCATCATATAGCGTTTACTTTTGTCAGTTAGCTCGTCTTGCACGTATTTGTAATAATGCTTTGTTAATATTGGTGCATGGAATTGATGAACATCACCGTTTAAACTTTCTTTTCATAACACAAAGTCATTGCATTTAAATTTATGGATTTAATAAGAAGAGTTTCAAGATAAGAAAGGGTTAATCGTAATCCGTAAATCGAAGAAGAACAGACAACACAGTGGTCAAAAGAAAAGGACAAAAGGACAAACAACGATCTATAAAACATACATATAAAACTAAAGATCGAGTAACACGAACCCCACTAAAAACCGGAGTGAACTCAGGTGTTCCGGACGGGTAAGCAGTTCCTGCTCCATTAGTGGCATCCGTCGTGTTAATGTAGTTACTTAATGACACTACTGATTATATCTTTCTCTTGGCCGTCGTGGAATAATTGAGTGAGTGATTGTTGTTTAACGCCGAAGGAGTAATTGTTCAGTTATATCATGGCGAGGAGTAGTTTTATTCGATGAGATGATAATAATATCTGCTTTGTGCCAGATCAACAATATTAGTTGGATTTTTATAGCGCTAGTTCACTGAAACAACAGTCTGTAGATAGACATGCCCCTCACTCGAACACATTATCCGGATTCCGAGCTAGACAGTTTTTGCTCCTTTTCCTTAATGCTGCGTGCTTAGCAGAGGAGCAACAAATACCAATTTTATAGTCTTTGATTTGACTCAAACGTGGCTCGAACCCATGATCTACCGCACTCGAACCGACAACTCTAACCATTACACCACGGATGAGGTTGTGCCCCTCTTCGAAATGTTGCATAATAACATCATTGATATTTTGAACGCTTTGAACCGTTTGACATCAATACTACAAAGGAAATATTAAATTTCAAATATTAAAATAGCAACTGTAAAATATATTAATATTACAAAGATTAAGATGACACAGATATATTGGTATATTATATTTATCAAAGTCACTTGGCAAATACCATTTCGTTATGCATAGCATACTAGTTATACAATAATTATTGACGCCATGTCATATAAATGTCATTAAAGACTATAAATAACGTTACAGAATACCGAAGATGCAATCAAACAGGACAATCCAGAGAAACTGGCAATATAGGTTACACAAAACGAAGACGAACTTTTATCAATCATGTAATGTGCAAAGCCACACGAATTTTTGTTTAAATCATCGGTATATTATATAACATCATATTTCAAATGCAATCTTGATAACATACAATGCATATTATGCAAATACAAAATAAAAATAAAAGAACCGCCTAGCGCATGAATGCGCGACGTATCCCCCCCCGCACTTGCATAATGTTTAGTTTTATATATTTATAGAAAACAGCCTTTCAGTCTTAATGCATAACATACTTACAAGCCACATGCAAAGATTATTCAAATCTATCCATGTTTACTAAAGTTATCACATAAGCAAGACACAATTCTCAAAATTGGTGATTTTTAATCAAAAACTAACATTTCCCCCCAAAACACTTGCTTCAAATATTTCCATGTTAGAACCAATCCAAGATAATGATCATTACAAGCTACTTGCAAAATATTATTCAAATCTATCCATGTTTACTAAAGTTATTGCGTAAATAAGACAATTCTCAAAATTGTTGATTTTTCAACCAAAAATTAAAATTTCCCCCCAAAACCCTTGCTTCAAATATTTCCACGTAAGAACCCATCCAATATAATGATATTTAAAAGCCACACGCAAAAAATTATTCAAATTTATCCATGTTTACTAAAGTTATCGCGTAAACAAGACACAATTTTCTAAATTTGTGATTTTTCAACCAAAAACCAAGATTTCCCCCAAAACACTTGCTTCAAATATTTCCATGTTAAAACCCATCCAAGATAATGATAATTACTATTCTCTATCCAGAGTTGTCGTTCCTGCTACGCTACACAACATCTCCGTGAACGCTCATTACACAAGATTTTTGTAAAATTTAGAAACAGTAAAAAAAAATATACTTAAAATTGTTTTAATTATTGTAAATATCAATAAAGATGAAAGTAAATCACTTATTTCAAATCAATTCTCTCTTAAAAATGATTTGTGGTCGTTCTTAACTTTTTAATTTTTACCTCCGCAAAATAGTTTTCCAAGAAGTGGGGGGTAAAATCATGTTTAAGAGAGAATTGATTTGAAATGAGTGATTTACTTTCATCTTTATTGATATTTACAATAATTAAAACAATTTTAAGTACATTTTTTTTTACTGTTTCTAAGTTTTACAAGAATCTTGTAAAATGAGCGTTGACAGAGATGTCGTGTAGCGTAGCAGGAACGACAACTCTGGATAGAGAATGATAATTACAAGCCACATGCAAAAAAGTATTCAAATCTATCCATGTTTACTCAAGTTATCGCGTAAACAAGAAAGTGTGACGGATGGACAGACAGACAGACAGACAGACAGACAGACAGACAGACAGACAGAAAGACGGACGGACAGACGACCCCTATTACTATATCTCCTCACGGCTATCGCGGGGGGATAATAACAAATGGGAATAGTCTGATCAATAAATCAAGAAAAATGTGTCCCAAAAATGCTTTTAAACAGAAATTTATTTATTTGAAAGAATCTTAAAACTTTAATTTAAAATAGCTTGAAGATACAAAGTGTAATCAGAAACCGTAAACAGAAGAAGGAGAAATAATACAATAATTCTTATACAATTAATGTATATTTATTTCGTGTTTTTTGATTGGACAAGAGCACAGTCACCTGTTTGATTTTGAATTGTTCAATATTCGATGAACTTTTAGGTACCAGAACTACTTTTTTGTGAAATCCGTGTTTACAAAACAATATGGCTGACATATATACACTGACCGGAAATTTCTATAGCGTACGATAGAAAGTCAGTCTAATATTAATTTAATAAATAAAATAAAGTTATATTATATTTTGCCTATATCTTTCATAAAACTATTACTTAGCAATAAAAAAAAATCCTGAAGATCTACCCCCCCTCCCCAATTAACCGTCTGCTACTGTCGTCTGTTACTGTTCACATTAATTAATTATCATCATGGCATCGAACAGGAGTGCTTAATTGTATTTATTTTTAATTCAATCTTCATACCCCTCATGCAGTTCCACACATGTTGTCATTTGTTTATTTTCCACTTTCATACCCAAGAAATGCTCCGATTTGACATTGATTTCATTAATCAAAACATGACCATTTCCAAGAAAGGTGCGGATAAGATGCATAGCAAAAAGTCATGTCGACAGTGGCTTCAAACAATGACTAAAATATGTTCCTTACCTTTGAATAGTATCCTTGTTATCGCCAGAATCTTATTTTTATTGATATTTCCCATGCACACACACATTTTGACTGACGCCATTTTTATCTGCCAGCTGTGTTACCTGAAGATATATTAATCCGCGATACACAACACTGGAATGTAATGATCACGTGGTAATGGTGAGGGTCTCGATGAAAAATGACAAAAGTAGGGACACAATTCACATTAAAGAATTATAAGTATTAAACGCTTCTTTTCATGTGTTCATACATGTGTACACGGTGCCGATGCACTCACAAACTTTACATAAACGTCATTCGGACGGTTATTCAGTTTGTGAGTGTATCGGCACCGTGTACACATGCATGAACTCCTGAAAAGGAGCGCTTAATCATATAATGACCAAGAGAAAAACAACAACAAAGAATATTCAACGAAACACTGTAAGCGTACTTTTATTCCGGTGCATAGAATTTCCGGTTAGTGTTTGGGTTAGGGTTAGGGTCAGGTTTAGGGTTAGGGTTAGGTCTAGGGTTAGGGTTAGGTTTAGGCTTAGGGTTAGCATGGACAAATTAACCTACTGCAATAATTCCTCTGGAAATAATACACTAGTGTAACTTGTCTTTTGGAAAGAATACACCGGTGCAAAGAACACACTGGTACAACACTACACAGAAAATCGAACAACAACAACAACAACAACAACAACAACAACAACAACAACAACAACAACAACAACAACAACAACAACAACAACGACGACGACGACGACGACGACGATGACGATGACGACGACGACGACAACAACAACAACAACAACAACAACAACAACAACAACAACAAAGCGGTGAACTCCGGTAGGTCAAGTTGTTCCTGCTCCAAATGCTTGACACGTCTTGTTATTCTTGTTACAGACCGGATGATAAGTCGTACATGAGGAATAGACCGTGGAACGGATTACGACAAATGGAACATACCCCTTGTCAGTTGTAACACATATTCCGTAACAGTTGACCAAATCATTGTGGCCAATATAAAACTTTCGAAGTGATGACATCAACTTAGCCAATAGGAACCCTTGGTTCAACAGCTTCCTTGTTAGCAGCTACTCTCTACAAAAAAAACATGATAGGAAGCACAAGCTCTGGAATATCGTATCAACTGAGAGATGTACATTCTACATGCAGATGCTGCTGAAATGTTGCTACATATACATGGAAAGTTCACAATGGGAAAACTGAAATCGTCTCTTCTGTCATAAAGTTTCGTTCATGGTCAATTTCGATGTGTATCACAAGGTATAAAGCAGACCTATCTCAGTATCCTTTATGTCCAGCTCAATGGGATAGATACGATCAACACAATCATAAAGCTTATAATTATTTAGTGAAAAGACATCATCTATATAACCGAATGTGAAATTAAAAGATCGAGCTAGCTTCGTTTTCGTTTTTTTCTGGAGAAGCCCCTGCAGGAAATATGCCTCGTACAAAAAAGGAGCATGTTAGCCAGAGGAGAAGAGGATCGCAGTTGATATCAATAGGAATTCCGACTGTCTTTTGAAAAATACGTCCACCAAACATGAAAAATATGTTGTTAATACAAAAAAAACTCATTTTAATGACACCGGTTTCAGAGAACTTTTTTTTTCTTTTTTATAGTTTCTTATTGCGTTAAGAGAAAAAAAATACACACCGACAAGAAAGACAAACAATTTTATTTTGTAAGAAAAATAACTATTATCCCTCCCGATAATAAACATCTTCGCTAGCCAAGTGTTACGATCCGCTCTACTCATCTTCATCCTTGGCATCGTTAGACGGATTTTCGTAATTCCCGCGCACTGCCACCTGCTGGATTTTGACAGTTACGCCCCTTGTAATGATGTCATTTTCAGTCAATCGATGCGAGGCTTTCATTTCCTTTCGTTTGAATGCCCTGAAAATTGACTCGAGATTATAATATGGCTGATTTTCAAGCGAAGGTTTGTGAAAAAATTAATATAAACTCATTGACAGACAATCAGAGCAAATCTATAACGGCTATTATAGACAGAAAGATGTCTTTGTTGGCACGATGTAAAGGTAAAAGGTAAAAAAGGTAAAATATATTTAGGTTTAAAAATTTCAACATCATACACAAGTGTTTAAAAATTTCTCGTTAAGTTAAAAATAAAACATAAAACTGCCATCTCTAACTGAAACTTCAATCCACCAATAATAGATGCTGAGAACTTTCTCACCAAGGATAGCCCATGAAAGCCATTCAGCTTATTTCCAATGGGGTCCTTTATAAGTATCAGCTTAAAGTTCAAGTGGACATTAAAAGATCAACATGAGCGGGTAGAGGGATTACTTAATTTTAAAATAAGTACACTATCTATGAAAATATATATG
>MJUT01048798.1:290684-306419 GCA_002080005.1 Gigantidas platifrons
TCTACACCCACCTTGATCGATCGACCATTTACCTTTTCAAATGATTTGTCACGTACAATTTATACCGGAATCGGACACGTTTTAAAATACATCGACCAAGTGTTGAAAATTCACTCGTTTTAATCGTTGTGAGCGTCAAATATAACCGAGGAACCGAGAAAAACATAGAAAATTGTTTCTTTCATATAGATTTGAGGCGCGGTGCTTGAACTTCTTGTAACAAAGGAGTATTGCAGAAATTAAAACGACACGGAAATGGCGGAAGTTGTTTAAAAAAACACGAAAAATAAAAAATAAAAATATTTGCCGAAAGGGTGATGGAAAGTCATATATATAGTTCCATAGATTTCTATATTGGTATTTCAAAGAAACATTTTCTGTAATTAAACATACATTAGAACTTTATTCTGTCAGATGAATCGTGTCACATTTGGTTGGATTCAAAGGGGTGTAACTAGAACTCCGGCATTTTTAACGTTCTATTTATATAGAACGAGTGTAAGTTAACGCATGTTTTCTAAATAAAACAAATATTATTTTGTATTAAAAATGTTGAAATTAGTCAGAATAATTGTCTATTATATCTACAGCTATTAAATCTATCGAATGAACTGGAGAGAAAAAAACAGTCATATTTTCATATGCAATGGTAAATCTTGGAATATTAAAAAATACTTTCAACTGTTTTTTAACATATAAGGCTATTCTAACACGTCCACCTGTTTTATTGGTGGATTCACCATACAAATCATGTATCGCGCCCCCTAGCGACCCACCACGAGCATGTTGATGTCAATGTACTTGATACAAGTGATACTTTTTTCAATGTAAATGACCTTATAAAAGACAAATGAATGAAAATGATAATGAAGAAAAATATATAAAATTTTAGCACATGCATAGTACATACGGTCATCCTCGTAATGACTCTTGAGCAGAACTCGTGTTAGCCAATATTTACTATTTTATAGATGTTTCTTTAAAAAAAGGGGCGAGGAGTGTAATGTTTTTAACCTATTTTTTTTTTAAACAAAAGCAGATCATACTGTACTAAGATCCATTATTTATTACTTTTTACAAAATAAAATTCACAAAAACTTCAACTAAATTTGTTTATTAAAAATAATGAAATGTTAATAATAGGAGAAAATCGGATGGGGCTCTAATTAAAAATTCTACTTGAATATGCTGATTACATAGAAAATTTGCATACACAAATGTACAATGTATCAGCATTTAAAATTAACCTTATTCTTTCTAGAAGATCTAGGCCGCACTATTTTAATTGTCGGCACAAAAACAAACAAAAAATCTATCAACTATCAGATAATTTTTTTTTAAAGATTAATAAAAAATAGAGGGATTTGGGAAGCATGAATATTTAGATGAAAAACTGTATGGCAACCAGAGTTTTGCTCCTGGCTTTCAACATACACATGAGAGAAACAATACCCAAAAGCCAGATTGGGTAAAACACAAACACAAGTATAACAACACCAAATAAAGTCACAACCATTCAACACAAACATAAAAGCATATAAACAGTTAAACATTTAGAGGAATAGGAATATATCTACAGTTACAGCAACATATGTGAATTATGACTGAATTAGTTTCATTACCTGAGTAGATTTGATTTGATTACATTTTTGGTGTTTTAATGCCACCTTCTGCAATATTTCAAATATAATCATATACCAAGTCGACCAGTTTTAGTGGTGGAGGAAGCTGGAGTACCCGTAGAGAACCACCGACCCACAGCAACCAAACTGGCAAACTTTCTCCACTTGCGGCTGCGAGTCGAGTGCACCCTTTTGTGTACTTGAGTAGAACAAAGCTGCATGCATGGTTCAACTAAGTAAAATGCACATATCTTTCTTGATTAAATTCACAACAGTCATCAATAAACATGCAGCTTTTGATTGTGGTTTCAATCATTGGTATTCATGTGATGAAGCTCTCAAATGAAACTAAGTATTTTGTAGAAAGACAATTGAATAAAATGAAACAAAATGTTATAATACAAAATGAGTATTATGCACTATATTAAACATGCACTGACTAGATTAATAAATCCTGAATGACTAGAATAAGAAATATCCTTGAGAAACTAGAATAACATGACTAAACGACTCAAAACATGCAATGATTTTCTAAAATAACATGCAGCATTATAACTCATAATACAATGTAACAAGCAATGAATGATTAGACTATACATTCAACTATACTGGGACTAAAATAGCATGCAGCATTATAACTCATAATACAATGTAACAAGCAATGAATGATTAGATTATACATTCAACTATACTGGGACTACAGCACTATAATATACAATTACATGTACAATGTAACATGCATCAAAAACAAACAATTCCATAAAACAAATACATGAATTTCCCTGCACCTTCATATCGTTGGGGACAAACAGGTTAACTTACATATATTTCACATCTGGACGGAGTATATCTGAAATTGGACGAAAATATCCATTTTTGTGGTACAGGTACTAGTGCATAACCTAAGAAAGATTACCAACATGAGAAGATACACATAATGTTTCTGTCACCATCATGCACCATACACGTAGGAATTTGAGATTTCTATGAGTACATGTATGTCTCAAATGTACATGTAGGAAATAAAAAAATAAAAAAGTACCCCATAAACATTATATTTAAAGATTAACAGAAGGGCAGACAACCGTGAAATAAAAGTCCTTGTCATTAAAGGATGAGAACAAAAAGTGGAAAGTGCTGCCCTGGTAACATGCCAAGCATTGCCCACCCCTGTAGACCACTTACCATGCTATCATACGGGAGTCGGTTTCCAGGTGCTAAATCAGCACTTTTAGAAAAACAAGTCAATATATATTATATGGTAATGCTGAAATAGAAACATACAATTATGAGGGAAATAACTAATGCATAATAACAATACTTGTCTTTGAAGTAGTAACACAAATCCTGTTTTTTTTCAATAATTTTTTTTCAAAAATAAAAAAAAATTGCATTATGAATCACTAACAACTATTTATTATATAGATAGGTGTGAATTATGCAGATTTATCCGTAAAATAAATTCTGATATTTCACATGTGAAATATCAGTTTTTTCCCGCCAGAACTACTTTTAGACAACTTTAAGTGTAGTGGTTACGTCCCTTGTTGTGTTACGGTGAATACACACACGATTGTAAACTGAAACAATTAAACAAATGAAAAAGTTTGAGTACTTTTATAAATTATTTTAATTGAATCATTTTATTGATACATTAAAATCAAACACTTGCTTATTCTAAATCGAATCATTTCACTAGCATAACACAACAGATTTAAATATAAACAAACAACGACAATGTTAAAAGTGCATTGTAGATTGTCAGTTTCCTAATTCCTTTCACCACCCCTTTTCAATGAAAAATCGTCTGCTTTGAACAATCTTAAAAAAAAAAACAAAAAAAAACACACAAAATGTCTGATCATTTTGACGCATATACGGCAGCTGTAGTCTGCAAATTTTTAGAAGAAAATGATTTTGACTTGGAAAATGTGGAAATGCCAGAATTTAATATTCTAGATGTCCAAACAAATGTTCCAAATTCCAATGGCAATACGACGATTCCGAGATAAGACGTTCTCCTGACTTGGAGGAAGAATTCGTACCACCGATCACGTGATTTCATAAAAAATCTAGGCATTTTTAGCAGTAGACACTGCATGTAGAAATGCATCGGGGAAAACGATCTCAAAAGTCATCCAACAAATATTGGTGCGTGGTTCCGGGGTGTACATCTGACAGCAGGAAGAAACCCAATCTGGAAAAATATGTAACATTTATCCCATTTCCGACCAAGTTGAAAGACCACAGGCCATTTTGAAGTACAGATGCCTAGATTTTAGTCACGTGGTGATGGAAGTCACATGACGGTATTATCTGAATACCAATATCCCGGAACCGACGTATACAAATGAAAATGTATATCAAACTAAAGCTCAGTCGGGTAGATTTCAGAACGTTTCATTTGAGGACATTGATTCATTCTTTATTTCGAATTCTGTTACACATGAAATACACACGACTCGGACAATAATAACACATCGTGCCTGGTTCCTCAGATAAATCGGACTGACATTAGTCACAATTGCAATGAATTTTTCCACAACAACTTTACAAATCCGCCCATATTCAAATAAAATTCAGAAACTCGTCCTTCATTTAAATTCCCAATTTTTTTCATCGAAGCGACAACACTTGCCTTGTTTGAATGTGCGGCCATATTGATTACACACTATCATTGCTCGTACATTCATACGCGTGAAATGAAAAATACAAATTAAATAAAATAACATAAAAGAAATTTTGGAAGTCTATATAATAAACAGTATAACTAATCATAGATTTTGAATATCAAAATAAGACCACTCGTAACCGAATACGCATTACGGATTAAACTCGTGGACGGAACAAGTACCGCCCACTCGTTTAAATCCTTATGCGTACTTCGGTCTCTCGTGGTCTTATTTTGATATTCAAAATCTACGATTAGATATACTATATATACATCATGTTGAAATACATTTATCTAATGAATAATAAAAAGTCATTTCATGTTAGAAAATATCATCCTCATTCATATATTGCCAGTATTGCAACACATTGTCAGTTGGTTCAACAAAAATAAGATCCTCCTCAAGATCTGTGTCTTGTTCACTGTCACTATCATCTTCTAAAGTAGTAACACCTGTAAAGTCAACAAATGAAGAATCAAAGAAAATATCCAGATCTGAATGTTCAAGATTTTTGCAACTGGTGCATTTACAACCTGGGCCACAATAGGAGTTTTTTTTTCTACATTGACACTTGTTGTTGGAACAGCCCCCTTTACAGCCACATCCCTTGGTGTGCCATTCCACAGTTTTTTCTACCTTTTTGAAATTTACATCTGAATCCCACCCATCATCTGTGAGAGAAGGAAGCTGAGGCTGGTTCAATAAAGCTTGAGACCAGTATTGGTACACCCAAAAACAGCGTTTCCAATGAAGTTGCAAAGCTTCATGGTTTGGAATAATTTCAGTCTCAGTTGTAACTCTTTCCCACTGTTTTTCTCGGATATCTGAAATTACTAGTAAATGTGTGGTTTTTGGTATTTCCTGTGTTCAAAGAATCAAAAAGAGCTTTGGGTGTAGACAAGGGCTGGAAAGCTGAGCAGTACCTATAAAAGTAAACTGAAGAAACAAGTCTATAAAATGCAAGCAGCCCATCTTCTGTATTCACCTCAGTAAGATGACCAGTGTATTGGCTTCCAGAAATAAAAGCAGCATGTTTCCTGAAAATATCTAAAAAGGTTTTTTTTACCATAACCCTTAAAAAAGGAGACAAAATCACAGCCACTTAATATGTAAACCATTAGAATACATTCTTCTATGTTCTGTAAAGCTTGAAAAATAAATCTGAGTGTAGAAACTGAACAAGTTTGTTCATATTTACAAATACAGATTCATATGGAGAATCCTTTAACTGTACTGTAACAGTTTTGTTAAGTTTCTTCACAAGTGGTAAACCTATGAAAAAAACATCTGTATATGGGCTGAAAATAAAAATTATTTGTGCTGTGGATGCAGCAGCATGTAGCCACAGTCTGGTATCTGCTTTCTCATGGGCTCCAGATGCATTTAGGTATTCTGCAGATGAACCATTTGTTGCACATCTGGCCTCATCTCTCCTGTTGTTAAAACCCCCACCTGTAACAAAAAAGCACTCAGACTTTTGAAAAGTTAGACTTGCTATATATAAGAAATGTTCAGAAAGAAAATTAATTAAAAGGCGTTTTTGTTTTCTAACAGAAATAAATGAATGCCAGTTTGATGGTAAGGAGGTATCTGAATTAATCTCTGTATTAAAAGGTTGTCTCTTCTGCATCTTTCTATGTCTTTTGGGCTCATTCCATGGCGATTTGGATCATCAAAAATCATATGAACCTCTGTAGCACCATGAAGTTTGTGGGGGCGTACAACCCATCTGTCAAAAAGAAATTTTGCATATTCTGAAAAGACTTTGTGAACAGAAAGAGAAACATAATTAATTATGAACATTGCATCTATAATAAAAGCAGTTGGACAATGTGGAACATTTTGCTTTACAGCCGAAGTAAAGGCTTCAGGATAGAGAGCTTTAAAAACAGATACAGCAGAAGATTTTTGCGCTTTTTCTGGAATACCCTCAGCATCACATATGGCTCTTGGTAACTACAAAAATTGGTCTAAGTCAGAAATAGGTTTGTTATTAATTTTTGAGAAAGCAATTTTTTTTCTCAAACAGGAGATAACTGTTTTCTGGTCTTTTATTTCCTTTTTCTGTTTATTTACAGTGATCTTTGACATAGCAAAGGTTTTCAGGTTTCGCCTTTGCCTTGATGGTGCTTTTGAAGAGGTATCTGAAATTTTTAAAAGATAACATTTCATTTAATTGTCCATGTCTTCCTGTCCGTACTGTCTAAAATTTAACAAACTGTCCGTTTGTTCTCTCGTGGCATCAGTGTTGGTAAAAATGTGATGAAGACTATTCTTATCATTTGGGTCAAAGAGGGAGGAGGATTCTAATTTAGTGACATATTCCTTGATAGTTGTTTCCTCTGTTATCACATATGATACTGCTGTTTCTCTGTGGTGATTGTCATCTCTCCCCATCTGAATTTGCTTTTTAAAATTGTGTAATGTTTCAGCTCTATATGGTAGATAAAATGTTATAGTTGTAAGTGAAGTCTGACTAAATGAGTTTAGGGCATTCTTGGTTTTCAAATTAATGTCCATTTCATGGGCCTCATCAAGAGCAATAGAATAAAAATCCTCAACTGAAAATGAAACTGAGAAACATCCCTGTTCAAAATAATTCAAAACCTCCTTTGGAAAGGTTAAAAGGTCAGCTAAGTGGTGGGGAATCATTCGAAGATAGTTGTGCCTGTCAAAAGCATGAAAAAGGCGGGACAATTTCTTTAGAGCCGCATTCCTTTAAAACCAGTTTCTGCTTCTAATTCCTACATAAAATGCTAAATAGGACATACAATCAACATGCAGAAACTGATCCCAACAGGTAAATGTTTTGTTCTTCTGTCTTTGCATTTGACGCCATTCTTCAAAATGCTTCAAAAGGTCACCTGTAAAAACAGAAAACAGCTCTTCCTTTTTACGGCAAATATCTTCTGTGAATGCTCTGTCACACAGCATTGTATCCTGTTCAAGAGTAAAATCAAAAGATGAAAGAACATTAACAATAATTTCTGAAAAATCACTGCCAACATGATGAACTTCATCATCGGAAAGATACATTAAAAAAGAATTAATTTGGTGTCTCAACATGGCTTACCAAGCATGAACCATGAATCTGTGGGTAACTGACCATTTGGTGCACCCCACAAGTGTACGGAGAGTCGACCCGTGATGACAAATAGTGGCAAGCTGTTTAAGTCCAGCATCAAAGTAGATCTTGATGACTACTGGTAATAAGTTTTTCATGATATGCCAATCACCTGGATAAGGAAGGACCCAGTGAAGGCTTTCACCATACTCACCTTTCAACTTTATCATATGGTCATAGCTCTTGCCATCACCTACAACAACCACAAATTTAGATTTTACTCCAATTTGGAATTTTTCATAAAGTTTATTAAAAACTTTCATGACTGTTTCCTTTTTGTCTGCTTCTTCATCTAGAATAGCAGCTAGTGTTATCTCTGACATTTCTGTGCTACTGATGGGAATTGCTGAAAAGGTTTTAATACCTGGCAAGGCTAGATTTAATTGCTGAAAAAGATATTTTGTAAATCCATACTTGCATGTGTTGCTTGAAAAATGCTTCCAAGCATTAAGTTCTTCAGCTGAAAGGTCACAAAGTGAAAGTAACAGCGCCACCTATTAAAACGGAAGTTCGGAACTCTTGGGGTTTTACCTTTTTTCGAATGATTTCCCGCGGTTCCTTATACTTAGAAACACGATAACTAGAGAGAAAACCAAATATCAAATGGTAAAACCTTTATAGGCGGTGCTGTTACTTTCACTTTGTGTCCCATGACGTTTTCTACTCGGGCGAATTCCTGACAAAAACTACCACTGCGCCTTCACAAGAGGTAGTCGAGGGGAGGTCATGGCATTTTTTAAAAAGAATAAGGTCTTGGGAGTTGAACCAAACAGGGTTTTGAATATATTAGAAGGAATTTAAAAAACAAACACGACTTGAAGCGAACGGGGGTAAAAAAAAGGTGTCCACCCGTGTATATGTTTATGCATTGATAGTATATTTACGCGGATAGTGACACGGCCCTGTGCTAAGACTAGAATATTTTCACATGATGTCAGTTTAAATATGGTTAGAGATCTATTTGTGGGGTTGTGATATGTTAAATACACAATAAATATCTCAAATTATATCAAAGGATTAACTATTAATCAAATTAATTATGCTATGATACTCTAAATGCAAATAAAACAAAGGCTACACTTTTTTTCTCCTTGTAGTTCTGTGTCTTCTTTTTCAAAAAATGGCGGCTGACAGAGTCCTAAGTTACAAACCTCGTTTTGCAATTTAAAGGCGGAATGATGGCTATTTTTATATTTCCTTGCACGTTTGAATGATGGGTAAACCTATTTTTGACCATAGTTTTTATTGACAACCAATGGGATCCGTTTGTGTCAGTTATTCTTAGCCTCGAGAATTTCCCGCAATATATTCTTAGCTACAACAACAAAAACAAATACCTCGGGAAATCCCTTGTTTTATATACCGATATTATGTCTCATAAACACTTTCTTGTTTTTTTCTGCAACTTATATATTTAACCATGATAATTCACGTTTTTTTGGAATGTATTTATTTATATTCATCTGTCATATAAGGTTTATTCCGTCATCGTCATGGTAAACAAACGTCGATACGTATTATGATTATGGGCGACACCTGGTGGTTTATTATCATCTGCCCTTGCGTAAATGTTTTTAGCTTTATGGAAGGAGGTACGAAAGTTGACGTTGGCTTCCCGACTGTTTAGCTTTCTACGCCGACCATTGTTTGTCTTTATTGTCCTTTTCTTTTGACCATTGTATTGTCTATCTTTTTACGAATTACGACTTCAGATAGCCCTTTTCGAATTTTCAAACTTTTCTTCATCACGTTCTGACTGTTCCAGTCCAATAATCTGATTCAGGATTCCAATATTTGTTTTGATAGATGTCGCATTTGTGTTATTTATATTTGTATATGGGCTCATGTCGCATTTGTGTTATTTGTATTTATAAGGGCGCTCATGTCGCATTTGTGTTATTTGTATTTGTAGGGGTTAGTGTCGATTTTTCTGTTATTTATATTTGTAGAGGGGCTCATGTCGCATTTTTGTTATTTGTATTTGTAGGGGATCAGAATAATGTGTCAAAGTGGAGCGGCATGTCTACCCGAAGACTGTTGTTCTAGTGAGCTAACACACCTAGCGCTGTGAATATCCAACTCCTGTTGTTCTAGTACAAAGCAGACATCATCATCATCTCATAAAAATGTATCTTCTTCTCGCAATGATATGGCTGAATAATTGCTCACTTGATGTTAAACAATCTTTCACTCCTAAGAATGTAATGAATATCTCCAAGTTTGAAATTAGATATGTATTTTGATCGTAAAACATAAGCTATGAAGATGAACTCCATTTTATACAGCACCAACATTTTGGTAAAGACGTGTTCTTCGTCATCTTGCGTCTGTAGGAGCCATTGTTTTCATTAAGTTATTAAACGTTAGTGTATTGACGAATAAAAAAAGAGAAATAAATAATTAAGAAATAAATCATGGAAGCCAGAATGTTTTGAGTTTTAACATGGGTTGACATATATTAGTATTTTATCCGGAGCAGGAGGCGAGTGATAAACTGTTCTAATATCCCCCAACCCATGCTAAAACTCAAAACGCATTCCATGAATTAATTCGATTCTGATATGTCTAACAGTACAAATACGTTAGTATACTTTGATTGGAAGACGGTAATTTACATTTACGTTTGCGGACAATGTCGCACACAATTTATCCTGCCAAATTCCAGCAGACGATAATTCATAACATGTACTTTTACGACGAGAAAGTCATTCACACATACAGTTATCACGGGAAAGTCGGTTGTATTGATGGAGCAGCCGTAACAGTAATATTGTGTTTGCATGTTTTAATTGCACGTCGCATATGATTAATTTTGGATATTTTGGTTATTTTCAGTGAATATAGATTTAAACGTCAACAACCGTGTAAATAATTTTATTTTGTGATTTTATCACCTAGTTTAATGGTACCTGGTCAAATCACCCCACTGCAATATCGCACCCGCATTGATCAAAATCGCCCCCATACAAAATCGCTCCCAACATTTAAACAAAAAGTTATTTTTATTATTATTAGTTTTGACAACGACATTCTGATCAGGAATAATTGAGATAATATATATTATAAATAAGGAAAACTACAGTACATTAATCGGAAACGATATTGTTTAATTCTGTTGTTTAAGTGAGGGTAATTATTTGTGTCTATGTAATACATGTAATTCATTTCTTCTTTTAATCAAGCATTTCTTTGTAAAGTATAGATGCACTGTTTGTGCAATAATTAATTAGCTACTTGATTAGTTTTTTGTTGTTATTGTTCCAATCGGAAGCATACCAAGGAGACCCAAGCCAATGATGCCTATTCTTGATATTACACTAAAAACTTGTTGCGAAGCCATACGCTTGTCCAAGCTGGTTATGAAATTGCATAAACATGCTACCACCATGACTAGCATTAAACACAATGGCCAGTGATTTCATAGAGTGCGAGCAGGTTGTTAGACACAGGCATGAAGCAATCCAATGCGATGGTTGTGAGAAATGGCAACATCGAACATTACACTGAATATTGAACCACATTTTATAGATATATTTAAATGTGTACCGGCATGTGCTAATGAGATTTGGTCATCTGATTGATCGCTCGTTTGTTTGCAAAGCGAACGAAGGACGTCATATTAGAATGTTAATTATATTACGTTGGTTGTCGTGCTGTATATGTCACCTTGATGATGTAGGCAATTGCCATCGCTTGGCAAGCGGCATTAGTGATGTAATGGTTATCGTGCTCGCATCGAGTGCGGTAGATCGTGGTTTCGGGTCAAACAACATCCCAATTATAAGGATAACTCTCTCTGTTTTACACAACTGCAATGCAAACTATTTGCATATAGCACCAATCAACCATGATCGAAATGATCACTAAACATAGGACAGGAATGGGGGTTTAGAAAGGTATTTGTGATTATTTTTTTTATCTTTCGCATGACCACTTCAATATTATACGATTTGATCTGGGGCCGATTGACTGGGGGCCGATTTGACTGGGGACGATTTGACCTAGTGCCGACTTGACCTGTTACCGTGATGGTTTAGTCCAAAGTTGACACCTTCACATCGAAATGTATCTTAAATTGCTCCCGCCATGATATAGATGACATATTGCATTAAAGTACCACAAAATTATCAATAACTCATTAAATTCTAGTATATCTTGATGACACTGATATAGGTCTCTTGACAAATACAAAATATACCTTATTATTAAAAATATTACCAGTGAAACAGATTACTTCACCATGGTTTGAGTTAATTAATGTTGTGCTAAAAACATAGATATGAAATTTAGTGCACACAGCGCATTTCTGGAATAACCTTCAATAAAAGCCAAATAATTATAAAAGTTTTTGGGAGCAAGAAAACTCAGTCACCTAGAGGAAAGCAAAATATTTTATATAAAAAATTACAATACCGAATCAAACTATACATAGATCTTGTAAAATTTACAAACAATATTTATACATTTACCTTAGTAATAACGTCAAGCGATTGTTACTTTTGTATTACCCGGCATGACATCACATTATGCAGTTGACCAATCAATGATTAACATTTGTGATTTGAAAAAAAAATGCTCGGAGGTGAAGACAAGCATAATCCTCGTGAATCTAACTTATAGACTTCATCACAAAATAATAATTTGCTAATGTTTATATATGTACCGGAGAAGACTTCATAAGCTTACAATTTATGTATTATCCATTTGTCTTGTTTTGTATGACAATAAAATATGTTTAAAGTAAAGTAATAATTTGATGTCTAATCAACAGAAGTTAAAATAGTCAAACCTGTATTAAGAGGTTACCTTTGGGACAGAAAAAGATACCTTATGAAACAGATGACCTCTTAACAGATGTTCAATTATCATATGAAATTTTCTATGACAGGATATATAGTAGTTAAGTTCACCTCGGGTCCTTGTTGACACTTAGATCATATCTCTGTTTTTATTTTTTTCAAGTTATATAAGACAAGTATTACTTTATTTCACAAAAATAAACCGCCATGCTATAACTAAAATATTGTAGAAAGTGGTGTTAAACACCATAACCATAACCACAAAAATAAAATTCAAATTTTCCATTGTAATAGAAGTAAAATCCCGAGGATACCTGCTGTTTTCACATCCTCCAATTATTAAATGTCAAGGAAACAAAATGAAGTAATAGAACATAGAACTATGAAATTGACAAACTACAGTGTTGGACTTATAGTGGAGCAGAAACGTCTTTTTTTACAATATTAGATGCGTGGTCATAGCAGAAACGTCATATTTGTACAACATTAAAAAGTGTGGTCATATGTCATATCATTATTGACCTGTTTTTGTACAATATTAGATGTATGGTCATATGTCGTATCATTATTGACCGGGCCAATCTTAAAACTGTTATACGTTGGATCAACTCCATCACAAACCCCTAGACTACTGTCATACACATTGTTTTCTATCTGTTCTTCTCCTTTATCAACTGTGTGTTTAAATGTGTCATATTCATCTTCAGTTTCAAATCGTTGTCTTTGATTTTCACCTTCCTCCAACTCCACCCCCCTTGGCTGTGCTGCTTGACCTGCTGGGTGCTTTTTAACAACAACAGCGTATTCATAATTTGAAGAATACGTCTTATTTTGTATTTCTCCCCCAGTGGATGTGTTTTCATCTGTGTTGTCACGGATAGCATCTTTCGGAACATTTCCATTGCTGGTATTTAACACTGTATCGTGATACTCTGGTATTGCACAATCTATACTATTATTCATTTCAATATTATCTTCATTATATAGTATTTTTCTAAATGGTCCAACTTTCCTGCAAAATAAAACAGAACACAACCAATGGAAATCATACAGCTTTGATGTCTAAAATCCATACTTATACAGGCTGTAAATTGAAGCTAATTTAACGTTACCGCGAATCACTATTTTAGATAATAAGGGTAATAACATAAATTTTAGCCATCCTTTGTAGGCCGTTTGGGTTTCTGGCTCCCAAGAACTTTTAAATTATGTGGCTTTTTAATATTTTGACTATGATCATCATTTTTGACGAAACTTATTTCAGAAACGCGTCGAGTGAACTAAATTAGATATCTACGTTGTTATAAAAATAACACGTTCGTACATATAAAAGTGACACGAAAAGTGAAATGCAAAATTTGTAGACATGAGGACCCGTTGGGGTTATGGTTCAGGTTATTGTGTTTAACGCCACTTTCAACAATATTTCAGTTATATGGTGGGGGTAAACGTTATTAGTGAATGACACCGGAGTACCCGGAGAAAACCACCGAACTGCCAAAAGTCACTGACAAACTTTGTCACATAATATTATATCGAGTACATCTCGCCATGAGCAGGACTATAACTCACAACGTTAGTGGTGATAGGCACTGATTAGTAATCAAATTGATCTAATTATATGACAATGGTGGCTTTCGCAATTCAAGTCCAGAAACAAAATATCTTTAATAAGTTTCTCGTGTGGTAAGCTAATACTGGTTTGCAGGATATATAATGTAATATATGTTTCCGAGCGGTTAAAGTGTAAATATCATTGTTTACCTGTTTATTTTGTTATGTTTGGATAAATTCAATGGCATGTGAATTTTAGATCTATTGTCAATACATTAAATAAAACTTTAAATCTCACCTCATTTTGCAAGTTATAATGACGATTACAGCAATCAAGACCACACCACCCACTGTAACACCACAAATAAGACCTACAAAAAATACTCATGTTGAATTAAGAGTTCCAGACAACGAGTAACAATATAAACTTTATTGTTAAAACAAGATCACAAAAATCACTCCAGTATCGACAACGTTGTGGAAATTCACTTCAGTAAAAACTACATGCATGTGACTGACATAAAGGTTCTTCCGCAGCTGCTATGATAGTGGTAGTTCGATTTACCACTACCTATCCAATCACTGCTTATCACCACTATAGTTTGTGATATTACCTCGCGTCCATGGCGAGTACAGACCCCACGTTTTGGAACATACAATTGAGTAATAGCTGAAATTTTAGTATGGAAGCAGACAATGTGACGTACAACGCGAGATATAAGGCTATAAATGTATGCTTTGAGTACAAATTACTTTTTGTTGTTGTTGCTTGTTGGTTTTGAAAGCTTGCCTCCTCCCGCTATCCGGTCATATTCAGAGGCTTGATCTCCCACTTTCAGGTTATTTCCTGATGCTTGACCTCAACTATCCGGTCACCTCCTGACCCACTTCCCCCCACACACTTTTCGGTCGAGTTCAAACGGTAGCAGATCTGGAGTACTTGTATTTCCTATTTTGCCAACCGGTCCATCAACTGCCATTTTGTACGAAGTGACATGAATTATTTGCTATATTATAGTCGGCAAACCAATTTACGACCTGCTCGGGAGAAAATCCAAAAGTTTACATTATAACGGTCCAGCTTATTAATAAAGTCAAATAGAATATAGACACAGGTAATGTACGAAGAAGAGTTTGAAGATACAAAAGGAGTAAGCAGAATCCATAAAACGAACAACAATAAAGCGACTGTTCCTTTACTTTAATTTGTATCTAAGTGTAATGTTAGATAGTTTCAGATGTTCATTAACATCCTAATCATTTCTTACCAAGTAAAATATAATATAATGATATTGAAATAAAAGCATTCATTTCATCAGATTTGAAATATTTATGTATGGTTGTTGGTTATATTTCTACTGACACGGGCAAACACTTCAAGTGATAAGATTTATATTAAAAAATATCCAGAAAATATTCAAAAGCGATAAAATGAAAAACAAACAAACAAAAAAACCAATTAAAAAATCAAGTAGAAAAATCGTAGAAAGAGGCAAACTCGGTACCCGAACACATAAATACATGACCACCCACTTTCCTGTCTTGATACAGGCACTTCAATAAAAGTGGCGGGGTTAAACTAGTTTGATAGGACCAAGCTAAACCTCTTAAAGAAATGATGCGGTCATGCAAGAGAGTAATCTATATTACCTGTCAGTTTATTATAATCGAACACTATCTACACATGGAATTTATTGGGGGAATCGTGGTCGTAATCGTATGGTAGTTGGATTTATAACTACCTTTGCAATCAGTGCCTATCACCACTAACGTTGTCAGTCATTTGCGACAGGCCGGTGGATTTCTCCAGGTACTCCGGTTTCCTCCATTAATAAAACTGACCACCACCATATAGCTGAAATATTGTTGAAAGTGGCGTTGAATACCATCGTGACATTTAATGTATTCTTACCAATATTAGCAGCATCCGGTTTATTACCAACGTGTTGATCCATGGTGGGTGT
>MJUT01048807.1:0-18409 GCA_002080005.1 Gigantidas platifrons
GTAAGGGATAATCAAAGCGAGGAAAACGATAATTTAAATAAATTTATTCATAATATTGAAACGGAACTTGTAAAAATATATGACCAACAAGCTAAAGGGGCAGAAATTAGATGTCGTGAGAAATGGGTGGAATTTGGGGAAAAAACAACTCATATTTTCTAGGTCTGGAAAAACAAAGGCAAATTAAAAAGTCAATAAACAAATTAATAGATGAAAACAATGAAAAAATAACTGACCAGATGCACATTCTTAGTGCTATTAAGTCGTATTATGAAAAATTGTATACTACAAAATATCCTGATGAAAATCTTACCAAAAATTCTATTTTCGATACAAAATTAGAAAACAGGCTTCAGGATCAAGATCAATCAATTTGTGATGGAAAGGTAACCGAAGAAGAGTGTTATAATGCAATAAATAATATGAAATCAAATAAAGCCCCAGGTTTGGATGGACTAACAGTATAATTTTATAGAGAATTTTGGGGGAAAGTCATTTTTTTCTAATTGATGTTCTAAATAAAAGCTATGATGAGTTTTTATCAGCGGACTAGTGTTTTATCATTATTGTTTAAAAAGGGGGATCCCTCAGTTCTAGATAATTATAGACCAATTTCTCTTTTAAATGTTGAATTAAAACTTCTTTCCTATGTTCTAGCACAGCGTTTAAAAAAAGTTTTGGAAAAAATTGTAAATAATGACCAAACTGGATATATTGAAAACAGGTTCATTGGCTTCAATCATAGACAAATACCAGTCATTATTGATTTTGCTGAATCTTATAATGTTGAAGGGGCAATAGTCTTTGTTGATTTTCAAAAAGAGTTTGACACAATTGAATGGATATTTATCTTGACAAACATTTTGGGTTTAATGAATCTTTTATAATTTGGATTAAAACTGTATACAGTAATATTCAAACTTGTGTAATGCAAAATGGCTGGATATCAGAGATTTTCAAAAACTCGCGCGGAATACGTCAAATTGTCCTTAATCTGCTTTGCTATTTGTTTTATCAGTTGAAATCATGACTCTTAGAATAAGAAATAAGAAGGATATCAAGGGTTTTCAGATAAAAATAGATGAACAAACACATAGTATTAAAATTTCGCAATTAGTAGATGACACGACACTATATTTTAACTTTAAAAACGATATATCTGTTGCTATGAACGAAATTGAAATATTTGGTACTTTTTCAGGCTTAATGATAAATAGAAGTAAGACAGAGGGGTTGTGGATTGGGAAACTAAGAAACAGTAAAGATAAGGTAGAAAATATTAAATGGAAAAACAAACCAAAAAAATCCTTAGGTATTATTACATAGAATGTGAAAAACTTAATTGTGAAAAAAAAATGAAAAAAATTAATAGCTTATTTTTGTCATGGTCAAAGCGAAATCTCTCAATATTGGGTAATGTACTAATCATTAAAGCTTTGATTATACCTATTTTTACTTTTATTGTTAGTTCATGCGTTATTCCAAAAAAATACAAAAAAGAGATAGAGAGTAATTGTTTTAAATTGATATGGAATGGGAAACCAGATAAGGTAAAAAGAAATACATTGATAGGAGATTTTGAGAAGGGTGGGATGAAAATGTTAGATATAGATAGTTATTTTATATTTTTGAAGGGTAAGTAGATTACCTGACTCAAAATTTTCGAATTGGAAACTGATACCACTAAAATATTTAAATGTATTTGAGAAAAAAATGGCTTATTTTTAATATGGACATAGATGTGAAAACACATAAACATTTTAAATAATATCCCTGAATTTTACAAAAAATGTTTTAACCAGTTGCATACAAACAGGTGGTAGTCAATTAAGTTCATCATTAACATTTAGTAATGTAAGAAAGCAAATTTTATGGGGAAATAAATTCATTATATTTGAAAAAAATATTTATTTTTTAAAGAATGGATTAATAGTGAAATATTTTTTGTTAATGACATAATAGAATAATAATGATAAAATTACGCAAGAGTTTATTCCTCACAAGTTAAAAAATAAATCTAATTGAATATCTGAATTTAGTATTCTTAAAAAAAGTTTTTCCACAAAATTGGATAGACATTTTAAAAACAGAAAGCATTGTAAATATCAAAAAAGATTATTTCATCTGGAACAATCAGTTTATTAATTTATCTACATTGTCTAATAAGTTATTATATAATAAACTAGTGAATGTTAAATTTTCAAACCCTATTGGTACACATTATTGGATTAATTATTTAGTGTTGTCAGAAAAACCAAATGCAAGTAGTCTATATTTTTTCATTTTCAAATTTCTTGAAGAAAACAAACTTAAAATGTTGAGATGGAAACTCTTGCATTTTATTATTCCAAATAAAGTTTCACTTATCAAATGGACAATTGTTGGGAATAGTTTATGTAATTTCTGTAAATTAGATGAAGACTACTCTCATTATTTTATTACTTGTGTCTTTTTTTAAGAGTTTTGGACAACATTTCAGAATTTAATGAAGGGTTTGGGTATCGAAAACAAAATTACTTTGAAACATATAGTATTTGGATGCAAGATAGAAGATAACAACTATTTTGCATTAATTTTTTTGATAACAGTTGTAGGGTTTTCCATCTACAATTCGTACTAAATATCTGAACAGAAAACAAAGTGTATTGACGTCTATAATATTTTTGCCAATGAATACATTAAAAGAATTACTGAAAATAAAACACTTCAAAAGTGTACATTTTTAATGAAAGTTAAAAAATATATAATAAATGGAACATAGATAAATGTTTCCAAAAGGTATTAAATAGAAATTGTATTTAGGTTGTATATATATATATATACATTTTGTATATATCATGTAATTCTGATTATAGCCCTGGCTAATCAGAACAAGATGTAACAGGGAAACACCAAAAGGAGCTTGGACTTATGGCGTGTTAATTGTAATAATCATTTGAATAAAAGATATTATGTTGTTAAAAAAAAAAAAAATAACAAAACATGCATAGAAATATAGCATAAAATTAAGAGATAACCGTATTGTATTTGGAAATTTCACGGCATCAATTGGAGATTTGATTGTCGAAAATTGCGTTTACCGGTAATGCGCTAGCGTAAGCGGTAATCAGCTAAAATTCTAAAAATATCTCCTGCTATTTCAACTGTAGAATTAATACCGTAAAAATAGCACCATTACATCGACAATTGGTGCCGTGAAATTTCCAAATGCATTACGGTTACCCCCATTCTAACGTAATCATGTGTATTGGCACATTTTCGACAAGATGCCGCAAGCAGTAATTTTTTAGAATATCTCACTAGAATATACAATAGATAAGTAGACTTGATACTTCCTGACCATTGTCTTTGACTTTGACGATCAACATATTGGTCTAAGATAATACCTTCAATAAACAAAATATATTCATACATATTTATATACTTTAATTTGATTTGAATACTGTATTCTGATTGGGTGATCGCCTGAAAAACATGTTGGTTATACTTGATAACCTGCGTTGGAATTGTGACGTCACCAGCGTATTCATTCGCCAACCACAAATTCAAATAGTCAAAAGAAATAATTAAGGATTAAGGCAATTTGTGTTCAGTTCATGAAGAAATAACCCCAATGAGGTTGTACATACAGTGTAACCGGCATTGCAGGCTACGTAAGAATGTGTACAACCTGATTTAGGGTATTGAATGAACCGAACACATAATTTTGATCAATCGTTATAAATTCATTCAAACTTTTATTTGTTATGATATTGAAAAGTATATTTTTTTTTTTTCAAAATAAGGCAAATAATCAGAAATTAATTTAAATAACCCCAAAGGTGCCTTATTCAAAGGAAATCCCACAATGACAACGGCATGCGACGCCTTGAGAACGACGTCTAATTTCAGATTCAGTACATATGAAAATATCCTCTACTTTTTAAACCAATCAAAACATGTATAGAATGACATGTGACTATAAAATTAATTTATTCGTAATTAAAATTGAGGCATCATTAAATATGGTTGTCAAGATTAAATTATCAGGGATATTTTGAAATATTTGAACAGGTTATGCATGCTAAACCTGGTTTGGAACAGTCTACTCTTTCCATATACCGCTTTGACTTCGTATAATCTGTTCAAACATTTCAAGTATTCCTTAAATGAATCAAATTCGCATTTTTAGTTGTAATAAAACGCATATCAAAATTATGACTTGCTGCGATGCGTTTCTGGAATAACCTTCCTTTTGTAAGCTCATACACACACGAATGAAAAGGAAAATAAATTAAACATCTAGGTGCAAGTTAACCGAATTGCATTTACAGGATAGTCAAATCCATCAAGGTAACCGATGAAGAAGAGTCTGAAGCTACCAAAGTGGTTATCAGAATCAGTAAATTGAAGAAGAACAGACAACACAATGGCCAAAAGAAAAAGTACAAAAGGACAAACAACGATCTATAAAACATACATACAAAACTAAAGATCGAGTAACATGAACCCTATTAAAAACAGTGGGTAAACTCTGGTTCTCTGGAAGGGTAAGCAGTTCCTGCTCCACCTTAACTTTATTAGTTATTTAGGAACTGCTTATTCCAACAATAAACACATGTAATTTACCGTGTCGGTGCAGACACACTAATTATGGGTGGGATGATATCCTCGAGGGATAACAGTCCACTAGTAGATGTATCACACGAGTGATAGTAATACAAACGTAGATGTCAAATTCAATATGCATGACACGTTTCTGGAATAACATTGATCAGGTATGTACTGATCAAGCTATTAATAATCCAAATAAAGTGAAGATCACTGGGAGAAAGAAAACAAAATGGCGTAAGCACTATAGCCTAAAGTCATTTATGTCTGCGTGGGAAGTACCTTACGGGGGTATTATTTTGTCGTTCAGTTATTGTTGTATTGATAAGAAAAGTTTAAAGATACCAAAGGGGTAATTAAAAGACGTAACTTGAAGAAGGACAAACAGCACAATGGACAATATAAAGAATGGCCAAAGGACAAACCACAAATCTACAAAACATTACATAAAAAACTAAATATCGAGCAACACAAACCCAACTACAGAATAGGGTAATTGTCATCATATTGACGCTGTATGACATTTACTTTCCGTTATATCTGATCCTACATGTTATTGAATGATATTATATTTGATATAATGTATCTATGATCAACTACCAGAGCGTTTTATAATGTGTACCAATAATCTGATAAAATCTATCTATTTCGTGAGGTACTGTGTTGAATTGGCTATATTGAATAAGGACAGTCCAATAATATTTGTAGGCTTTGACATAACTTTGAGTAAATATATACGTTACCTTCCGTACTCTTTTCATGTCGATATGGACATTCACCTTGACGAAAAGCTGGTTTCTTGTTTTTGATATCAAATCGTACGTAATATTATTCAACCCATCACTTCTCCATTTGCGTTTCGAAATTTCTAGCATTTGTTTTCTAAAATTGAATGAAAATATGTGGATGAATAAAAGATGGGACAAGGTCAGCCCAGGACAGTATATGTTCTTTTTCGTTTAATATTCATATTTTGCAGCAGTTCGTGGTGGTGATCGTATTGCAGTTGGAATTACAACTACTTGTGTTATCAGTAACTATCACCTGTAACGTCGTTGTTAGAATCCCACTCATGCCGCGGTGTGCGCTACAAAACATTTGCTGATGAAGTTTGTCAGTGATTTGCGACAGGTCGGTGTTTTTTTTCGGATAGCCCGGTGTCTGTCACCAATAAAACTGACAACAACGATAACATATTGTTGAAAATGGTGTTGACAACTTGGCCGAATGTTTCTTGTTCACGATTCCCTTAACATAGTGTTCAATACTTGTCTAACACTTGACTAACACTTGTCTAATGCTTGTATAATACTGGTATAATACCTGTCTAATACTCGTCTAATACTCGTCTAACACTTCTCTAATACTTGTCAAATACTTGTCAATTACTTGTCTAATAATTGTTTAATATTTGTCTAATAATTGTTTAATATTTGTCTCACAATTGTCTAATACTCTTATAATACTCGTCTAACAATTGTCTAATACTCGACTAATACTTGCATAATGCTTGTCTAATACTTGTATAATTGTTGTCAAACACTTGTCTGATACTTGTCTAATTATTGTCTAATGTTTGTCTAATACTCATCTAATACTTGTCTAATTATTGTCTAATTATTGTCTAATACCTGCGTCATACTTGTATAAAACTTGTCTAAAATGTGTCTAATAGATGTATATTACTTGTCTAAGACTTGTATAATACTTGTCTAATACTCGTCTAATACTTGTCTAACACTTGGTTAACGCTTGTACAATGCTTGTGTAATAATTGTCTAATACTCGTTTAATGCTCGTTTAACTCTTGTCTAATACTTGTCTAATATTTGTTTTATACTCGGGTAATACATGTCTAACACTTGTCTAACACTTGTCTAACATTTATCTAATACATGTTTGGTACTTGTCTAATACTTTTCTAATACTTCTCTAAAACATGTCTAATACGTGTCTAATACTTGTCTAATACTGGTCTAATACTCGTCTAATACTTGTATAATAATTGTCTTATACTTGTATAATACCTGTCTAACACTTGTCTAATTATCGTGCAATACTTGTCTAATGCTTGTCTAATACTGGTCTAAGACGTGTCTAATACTTGTCTAATCCTTGTCTAAAACTTGTATAATTCTTGTCTAATACTGGTCTAACACTTGTCTAATTCTTGTCTAATTCTTGTCTAATACTTGTGTAATACTGGACTAACACTTGTTTGTTACTTGTCTAATTCTTGTCTAACACATGTCTAATTCTTGCATAATACTTGTCTAATACTTTTTAATTCTCGTCTAATTCTTGTATAATACTTGTCTACTGCTTTTTAATTCTCATCGAATTCTTGTATAATACTTGTCTAATATTTGTTAAGTCTCGTGACTCGTCTAATTTCTGTATAATACTCGTTATATACTTGTCTAACACTTGTCTGACACTTGTCTGATTCTTGTCTAATACTTGTCTGACACTTGTATAATTATTGTCTAATACTTGTCTAACACTTGTCTAATACGTGAATAATTCCTATCTAATACTAGTCTAACACTTGTCTAATACTTGTCTATTTTTTGTCTAATACGTGTCTAACACATGTCCAATTTGTTTATACAATGCATGTCTAATACTTTTTAATTATTGTCTAATTCTTGTCTAATACTCGTCTAACACTTGTCTGACATTTGTCTAACACTTGTCTAATACGTGTCTAATTCCTATCTAATACTGGTATCACACTTGTCTAATACTTGTCTAATTCTTGTCTAATTATTGTCTAATACATTTCTAACACTTGGCTAATATTTGTCTAATATTGTATAATTATTGTGTACTACTTGTCTAATATTTGTTTAATGCTGGTCTAACACTTGTCTATTTCTTGTCTACTATTTGTCTTATACTTGTGTAATACATGTCGCTTATTCGTCTAATATTTGTATAGCCATTGTCTATCACTTGTCTAATTCCTGTTTACTACCTGTTTAAATCTTGTCTAATACTTGTCAAATACCTGTCTAATACATCCCTAATTATTGTCTATTTTTGTTTAATTCTGGTCTCACACTTGTCTAATTGTTGTACTAGTCTTGTCTTATTCGTTTCTAATACTTGTCTAATAATGGTTGAACACTTGTCTATCACTTGTATAATTCGTGTTTACTACTTGTCTAATGCTTGTCTAATTCTTGCCTAATGCTTGTCTAATTATGTTCTAATACTTGTCCAATACTTGCATTTTACTTGTCTAATTATTGTATAATACTTGTCTATTACTTGACAAATATTTGTCTAATACTTGTCTCATACTTTTCTAATACTCCTCTTATTCTCGTCTAATACTTGTTTAATTTTTGTATAACACTTGTCTAATACTTGTATAGTACTCGTCTTATAATTGTCTCATGCTTGTCGAATACTCGTCTAATACTTGTCTCATACTTTTCTAATACTCCTCTTATTCTCGTTTAATACTTGTTTAATTTTTGTATAATACTTGTCTAATACTTGTATAGTACTCGTCTTATAATTGTTTAATACTTGTCTAATACTTGTCTAACACTTGTCTAATACTTGTCTAAGACTTTCCTAATAATCGTCTAATACTTGTCTAATACTTGTATAATACTGTCTCATACGTGTCTAATACTCATATAATACTCGTCTAACACCCGTGTAATACTGTTCTAATACTTGTATAATATTTGTCTAATATATTATAATACTCGTCTAATATTTGTTTTATACGTGTCTAACACTTGTATATCACTTGTCTAATTCTTGTTTACTACCTGTTTAATACTTGTCTAATACTTGTCTGAACATCCTTTTCTTGAGCCAATCATATAGCTTTTGTTTTGCCAATATTAATTATTTATCCAGCAGACTTAGTAAATTTGTGAAGCATTTTTTGGAGTTTTCTAAAGATTGTGGGTCATTCTCCAGAACTAAAGATGAATCATCTGCATACTGACTTAATAAACATCTTCAGTCATTTATTTTAACGCCATTTATGTTTGGATCATTTTAGAGATTAAGAGCTCTAAGATTAAAGTAAATCAATAAGGTGATAGAGCATCTATTTGGCGCACCCTCTCCCCCACCCCCCGCTCCAAGGTGAAGAACCTGGACATCTGTCCATTGTTTAAAACAGAACTACCTATATCGCTGTTAAAGGTTTTAATTCATTTTTGAAAAAAAAATGGTCCGAAATCATAAAATTCAATTGAAATTTCAATGAAGAAAATTCAACAGTATCAAATGCTTGTTCAAAGTCCACTGAGAGTAAAATACCTGGAATATCCTCCTCCCTCGTCTAATCCTTGTCTAATACTTGTCTAATTCTTGTCTAACACGTGTCTAATACTTGTCTAATTCTTTTCGAATTTTTGTAAAATTATTGTCTAATTTTTGCCTAATACTTGTCTAATTCTTGTTTACTACATGTTTAATTCTAAATTGCCAAATACTTGTCTAATACTTCTCTAATTCCTGTCTAATTCTTCTCTAAATCTTGTGTAACACTTATCTTATTCTTGACCAATATGTGTCTAATACTTGTCTAATAATTGTCTAATACTTGTATACTACCTGTGTAACACTTGTATATCACTTGTCTAATTCGTGTTTACTACTTGTCTAATTACTGTCTAATTAGTGTATTATACTTGTTTAATTATTGTCTAATTCTTGTTTACTATAAGTCTAATTCTTGTGGAATACTTGTCTCATTCTTCTCTAATACTCCTCTTATTCTCGTCTAACAACCGTCTAATACTCGGCTAATAGTTGTTTAAAACTTGTCTAATACTTGTCTAAAACTTTACTAATACTCGTCTAATACTTGTATAATTATTGGTTAATACATGTCTACTAATTTTATAATACGCGTTTAATATTTCTTTAATACTTGTCTAACAGTTGTCTATCACTTGTTCAATTCTTGTTTACTACCTGTTTAATTCTTGTCTAATACTTGTCAAATACTGGTCTAATACTTCTTTAGTTCTTGTTCAGTTTCCAAATTCTTGTTTCTACTTGTTGAATTTTTGTCTAATACTTATCAAATTTTTTTTTAATGCTTGTCTAATATTGGGCTAACACTTGTCTAACACCTGTCGAATTCGTGTTTTCTACGTGTCCAATTATTGTCGAATACTTGTCTAATTTATGTCCAATACTTGTATAGTGCTTGTATAATACTTGACCAATATTTGTATAATACTTGTCTAATACTTGTCTAACACTTGTTTATCACTTGTCTAGTTCGTGTTTACTATTTTTCTAATACTTGTCAATTATTGTATAATACTTGAATAATTCGTGTATAATACTTGACCAATTATTGTCTAATTATTGTCTAATACTTGTCTAATACTTTTCTAATACTTCTCTAAAACTTGTCTAATACGTGTATAATACTTGTATAATACTTGTATAATACCTGTTTAATACTGGTGTAATACTCGTCTAACTGTTGTATAATTCTTATCTAATACTTGTATGATACTTGTCTAATACTAGTCTAATAATTGTATACCACTTGCCTAACACTTGTCTAATTCTTGCGCAATACTTGTCTAATACTAGTCTAAAAGGTGTATAATTCTTGTCCAATAATTGTCTTACACTTGTCTAATTATTTTCTAATTCTTGTCTATTTGTTGTCTAATACTTGTGTAATACTGGACTAGCACTTGTCTAATACATGTCAAATTATTATCTAATACTTGTCTAACACTTGTCTAATACTTGTATAATTCTTGTCTAATACGTGTCTAACACATGTATAATTATTGTCTAATACTTGTCTAATACTTTTTAATTCTTGTCTAAATATTGTCTAATACTCGTCTAGTACTTGTCTAACACTTGTCTAACACTTGTCTGACACTTGTATAATTCTTTTCTAATACTTGTCCGATACTTGTCTAATTATTGTCTAATACTTGTGTAACACTTGTATAATACGTGTATAATTCATATTTAATAATGGTATAATACTTGTCCGACAATGGTTTTATTATTGTCTAATACTTTTCTAACCCTTGGCTAATATTTTTCTAATATTGTATAATTATTGTGTACTACTTGTCTAATATTTGCCTAATGCTGGTCGAACGATTGTCTAAGTATTGTCTAATGTTTGTCTGCAAATTGTGTAATACTTGTCGCATACTCGTCTAATGCTTGAATAACACTTTCCTATCACTTGTCTAATTCTTGTTTACTACCTGTTTAAGTATTGTTTAATACTTGTCAAATACTTGTCTAATACTTCTCTAATTATTGTCTATTTTTTGTCTAATTCTGGTCTAACACTTTTCTAATTTGTGTACACATTTTGTCTAATTCTTCCCTTATACTTGTCTAATTATTGTCTAATACTTGTCCAATAATTGAATATTACTTGTCTAACACTTGTATATAACTTGTGTAATTCTCGTTTACTACTTGTCTGATTCTTGTCTGATTATTTTCAAATACTTGTCTAATACTTGTATAATACTTGTCTATTTCTTGTCCAATACTTATCTCATACTTGACGAATACGCGTCTAATACGTGTCTAATACGGGTCTCATACTTTTCTAATTCTCCTCTTATAATCGTCTAATACTTATCTAATTATTGTCTAATACTTGTTTAATACTTGTCTAGTACTCGTCTTATAGTTGTTTAATACTTGTCTAATGCTTGTCAAATACTTGTCTAATACTTGTCTTAACATCCTTTTCTTGAGCCAATCCATATAGCTTCTGTTTTGTCAATATTAATTTTTAATCCAGCAGATTCCGTAAATTTGTGAAACAGTTTTATAGAGTTGTCTAAAGATTGTGGGTCATCCTCCAGAACTAAAGATGAATCAGCTGCATACTGACCTAATACACATTTTGAGTCATTTATTTTAACGCCATTTATGTTTGGATCATTTTTTATAGCAGAGCTTAACAGCTCTAAAATTAAAGTAAATATATAAGTTGATAAAGGATCGCTTTGGCGCCCCCCCCCCCCCCCGCTCTAATATGAAGAACCTAGATGTGTGTCCATTGTTTAAAACAGAACTACCAATACCGCAGTGAAAGGTTTTAATCCATATTTGAAAAAAAATGGTTCGGAACCACAACATTTACGTGCACTTTAGATGAAGAAAACTCATCGGTAACAAATGCTTTTTCAAAGTCCACTGATAGTAAAATACCTGGAATGTCCTCCCTCTGTGTAATACTGAACTAACACTTGGTAAATACATGTCTAATTATTATCTAATACTGGTCTAACACTTGTCAAATACTTGTCTAATACTTCTCTAATTCATGCATAATTCGTGTCTAAATTTTGTCTAACACTTATCTAATTCTTGACCAATACTTGTCAAATACTTGTCTAATAATTGTCTAATACTTGTATACTACTTGTGTATCACTTGTATATCACTTGTCTAATTCGTGCTTACCACTTGTCTAATTAGTGTCGAATGCTTGTCTAATTATTGTCTTATACTTGTCTAGTATTTGACCAATACTTGTCTAATATTTGTATAATACTTGTCCTACACTTCTCTAATTCTTGTTTACTACAAGTCTAATTCTTGTCGAATATTTGTCTCATTCTTCTCTAATACTCTTCTTATACTCGTTTAACACCCGTCTAATACTTGTTTAATAATCGGCTAATATTTGTTTAAAACCTGGCTAATACTTGTCTAACACTTGTCGAATTCTTGTCTAAAACTTTACTAATACTCGTCTAATACTTGTCTAACACTTGTCTATCACCTGATTAATACTTGTCTATCACTTGTATAATACTTGTTCAACACTTGTATATCACTTGTCTAATTCGTGTTTACTACTTTTCTAATTATTGTATAATACTTGTCTAATTATTGTATAATAATTGTCTAGTTATTGTCTAATACTTGTCTAATTCTTGTCTAATACTTGTCTAATTATTGTGTAATACTTGTCTAATTCTTGTCTAATATTTGTCTAATTATTGTCTAATACTTGTCTAATTCTTGTACAATAGTGTTCTAATATTTAACCAATATTTGTTTAATACTTGTCTCATACTTTTCGAATACTGGTCTAATTAATACTTGTCTCATACTTTTCTAATACTTATCTAAAACTTTACGAATACTCATCTAATACTTGTTTAATAATTGTCAAATATTTGTCTAACACTGTCTCATACGAGTCTATTACTCGTATAATACTCTTCTAACACCCGTCTAATTATTTTCTAATACTTACCTAATACTTGTCTAAGACTTGTCTAATAATTTTATAATACCTGTTTAATGCTTTTATAATATGTGTCCAAATATTGTCTAATTATTGTGTAATACTTGTCTAATACGTATACTAGTCTAACACTTGTCTATCATTTTTCTCATTCCTGTTTACTACTTGTCTGATACTTGACTAATTATTATCTAATACTTGTCTAATACTTGTCCAATGCTGGTATAATACTTTTCAAATACTTGTCTATCACATGTCTAATTCGTGTTTACTACTTTCCTAATTCTTGTCTAATTCTTGTCTAATACTTGTCTAATACTTGCATAATAATCGTCTAATACTGTCTACTAATTGTGTTATGGTTGTCCATTTCTCGTCTAATACTGTCTAGTACTTGTCTAATACTTGTCTAGTTCTTATCTACTTATTGTCTAATCCTTATTTAATACTTGTCTAATAGTTTTCTAACACTTGTATAATACTTGTGTAATATTCCTCTAATACTCGTCTAACACATGTCAATTACTCGTCTAATACTTCTCTGACACTTATCTAACACTTGTCTAATACTTGTCTAATAGGAATATAAAACTCGTCTAACACTTGTCTAATACCTGTCTAGCACTTGTCGAATAGTTATGTAATACTTTTCTAATACTTATCTAATTATTGTCTAACACTTGTCTAATTCTTGCCTCATACGTGTCTAATTATGTCTAACATTTGTCTAATACTTGTCAAATACTTATGTAATACTTGTCTACTTATTGTTTACTACTTGTCTAATTATTGTCTAATATTTGTTTAATTATTGTCTAATATTTGTCTAATGATTGTCTAATATTTGGATAATACTAGTCTAAGTATTGTCTAATTATTTTCTAACACTTGTCTAATACTTGTCTAATTCTTGCCTAATACTTGTCTATCACGTGTCTACTACTTGTCTAATTCTTTTATAATACTGTGTCTAACACTTGTCTAATTATTGTCTAATACTTGTCTATTACCATATAGCACTTGTCTATTTCTTGCCTCATACTTCTCTAATACTTGTCCATTTTTTGTCTAGTAATTGTCTATGTCTCGTCTAATACTGTATAATGCATGTTATCAATGTGTTATCCTTGTGTTATACTTGTATATAATACTTGTCAAGTACTTATCGAATACTTCTCTAATGCTTTTCTTGTCCAATGCTTCTCTAATACTTGTCTAATAATTGTCTAATACTCCTCTAACAATGTCAATTAATTGTATTTTACTTGTCTATTTCTTATCTAATACTGTCTAATACTTGTCTTATACTTGTATAATACTTGTCTAATACTTGTATAATTCTGTTCTAATTCTTGTCTAAAAATTATCTAATTTTTATCTAATACTCGTGTAATACTTGTATAATTCTTGTCTAGTACTTGTCTAACACTTGTCTAATTATTGTATAATACTTGTCTAACACTTGTCTAACTCCTGTCTCTCATATTTGTATAATACTGTCTAACATTTGTCTAATACTTGTCTAATTATTGTTTTGCACTTGTCTAATCCTTGTCTAATATTTGTCTTATACTTGTTTAATATTTGACTAATACTTGTCTAATTATTGTCTAATGCTTGTCTAACACTTGTCTAATCATTGTCTAATACTTGTCTAATACTTGTCTAATGCCTTCTAACAATTGTCTATGTTTTGCCTCATAATTGTCTAATACTTGTCTAATTCTTATCTAATACTTGTCTTTGTCTCGTCTAATGCTGTCTAATTATTGTGTTATGTTTGTCTAATACTTTTCTAGTACTTGTCACGTACTTATCTAATACTTGTCTAATACTTGCTTAATTCTCGTCCAATTCTTGTCTAATACTTGTTTAATACTTGTCTAATACTCGTCTAATACTGTCTAATAATTGTCGTATACTTGTATATTTCTCGTCTAATACTGTCTAATAGTTGTCTAATACTTTTCTAATACTTGTCTAATACGTGTCTAATTATTGTTTATTACTTTACTAAAACTTGTCTAATACTTGTTTACTACTTGCCTAATAATTGTCTAATACTTGTATAATATGTGTCTAATACTTGTTTAATTCTTGTTGAATAATTGTCTAATACTTGTCTAATACTTGTGTAATACTTGTTTACTACTTGTGCAATACATACCGATCTTTTCCTAAATCACTAATGTTATGTTTTATACTCCCACAGTGTCCGTATTCGATGAAAGATCTGTCTAACTTATATCCGCTTCTTTTAATTCTAAATTGATATATACAAAAAATGTAAGACACGCATTATATTAACGTTAGAGACAACCGAAGGGAAAATCCACAGAAACAGGCAGCATTGGTCACACAGGACACAGACCAAACACATAACGAAAAAAACAAAAACAAAAAACTAAAAAGACAGCAAAATATTGAACATCACAATACACAAAAATGACCACTAAAGGACTAAAGCCTATCTACAAACAACAGGTGGTAGAGACGGCCACAATACGTTTGCGTTAATTACAGCTTTTAAAACGTATCAAAAGCGCGAATTTACCGGTACGAAAATTAATATATTTTACAATCAATTAATAATTACCTATATGTACATGTATCTGATTATATAGCAGATAAATAATGTCTACTTGACAAAAAGTGTTCACTCAGTTCAATTTGACGGATCATTTAAGCAGTTAATATTTGAACGGTTAAGATAGACGGACTTGCCCTTCTTGAACCTTCTGAAGTCGGGAATAGTTTTTCTAACGACTTGGTACTCGATATGCCAGATGATAAGATAATTGCACAGTTTTCAGACTTAACACATACATAGATGATACAACAACGACATTTCCAACATCAACATGGTCTGAGGTTCCATCATTAGTTAGAAGAACTAACAACGGAAACGATGCATTTCACTCTCATTATAATGAGCAGTTTTACAAATCACAACCGTCAATGTTTATTTTAATGAACACTTTGACCACACTTCAAGCAATAGTACCAATGCTGAAGCTGTACGCACCAGAAAGGAGTTGGAAAAGGAACCGTTCTAGATTGAAAAATACAGTAAATCGATGTCTGGAGATATAATATGACAACAATTTGTGCTTGCTGTTAGCTACAAAAATCACTCATTAATGAAATTAATGGTCAATTGACATCTTAACGATGTAAATAGTTTGCAATTTTAGGCATGTGTTTAACCGACTGTTAAATGACTTTAACTCCGCCAGGTTTAACCTGCTGGTCCCCAATTTTTTAAGGTAAATTGGTGCAAACGTATGACTTTATTTTTGGCGCATTTGATACCTAAAATTCAGAAAATATATTGGCTCAAACGTAGCTTTGGCGCAAATGCATTGTGGAGCAAATAAACGATCAATTGGCGCAAACGTAGAATTCCCGCAAAGACAAACTGAACATCGTGTTTATGCGGAAATCGTAACGAACATCACAACACAGAACTGAGAACGTATAGCCACAGAATTGGACAAAATGAGCTACACGAATCACACTACATTGAAATTATATCTTCCATAGAAATTAACATTTTCTAAATAAAAACTGAAATTCACATCCCTCAGGCATGGGTAGCATTCGACCATTTGGCTCGGAACGTAAAGATACATGATAGAAAACATAAAAAAAATACCAAAAGGATGAGAAAGACTGACGCCATTCATGTTTTAGACAGGGAATATAATATCATGTTCCCAGTTTCTGTTTATTTTAACGACTATCAGAATGAAATGACATTGGAAAGCTGTAGCAATCGTCATATATTACAAAGATGCGGAGGAGAGTTTAAAGATACCAAAGTAGTAATCAGAATCCGTACATCGAAGAAGAACATAAAACACAATGGCTAAAAGAAAAAGAACAAAAGGACAAACAACGATGGTGGAAGAAACTGGAGTACCCGGAGAGAAAGACCGACCATGGGCAAGCAACTGGTAAACTATAGCACTTGTGGCTGCGAGTCAAGTGCACCTTTTTTGTAATTTACAAAGCCGGGCGGAAACCCAAGCCGTATTGGTGATAAGCTTGTATGAGTTGTTAGGTAACCCAACTACCTAACTCATTGAGCCACTATGGCCCTTTCAGACATGATGAGCTAATAAAGTTTACCTGGTATATAGATCGTCGTCTTCACCACCCCAACCAAAAAACTGGTTAGAGAACCCATTTATCCGTTTATATTGCTCCTTTGAAAACCCAACAATACCTCCACCATAATCTAGAAGTCTACAAAAACGATATATAATATATTTATAATACAGTCTAACCTGTATTTAGAGGTCATCTTTGGGACAAAGAAAGAGGGGCCATTTAAAGGCAGGTGACCTCTTAAAAGAGGTTTAATTCATATGCAATTTTATGTGAAAGGAGTAGAAAAGGGTGACATTTTAATACAGGTGACGGCTTAATACAGATGACCTCATCCGCAGGTTTGACTGTATTATGTGATTTGATTCCTATACGCGCAAAAAAATACTATTAATTTATTTCGTTTATTGTCAGATTTCTACGGAGCTTTTCCGTTTATTATTTTATTTTATTTTTGTCCTCACTAGACTTATATGTACAGGTATTTCACCTTCTCTACTGTCAATAACTGACTTAACAGTTATGTGTCCTGTTAGACAAACCTGTTAAGTAGATGTTATGTAAAATTAATTTAGTGACAATTTAATGAATGTCGGAACTGAAAACAAATTAAAAATTATAATAAATAAATGTTAATAATAAATGTTCTAAGGCATAGATATACTACCATATTATTCAAACAATTTATTGGTTTGCAATGTGAATACACGAGTAGCATAATATCACCCGCATCCATGTATTTGATATATAACTTCAAAACGCATTCTTACAGCTTTAAATTATTTGATTTCATTTTATTTAATACGTTTAACGCCACTTTCAGCAATATTTCAGCTATGCCATGGCGATAAATTTTAGAGGTGGAGGAAGCAGGAGTACCCGGAGAGAACCACCGACCATGGGCAAGCAATTGGTCAGCTTCGTCACTTACGGCTGCGAGTCGAGTGCACCCGTTTTGTACTTACAAAGCTGGGAACGATTAAAACTATTGGAAGCTTTTACTTTGCTTTTAATGTTCTATTAATAGTAAAATATATGTGTTTTCAGCTTTACATAATTTATATAGTATCATTGGTCATGCAGTCCAAAATTGCGAGGTGTACTCGAGACAACAATATGTCAAAAAGCTGTTAGTGACTTGTCAATGAAACTGACCGCTATAACGTAGATGAAATATGGCGGAAAGTGGCGTTAAACACCATAAAACTACCCCTAGTATTCCTATTGTCCTTAGGTATTAATACATAATATATATATATTACAGGAAAATATAAAATGTATTTGTACTTGTAAAATTATTAATATGAAAATCCCACCTCCTGGTTAATGTAATTGTAATTTTTCTACTCATGTACACATTTTTTTAACAATATGATTTTATTAAATTTTTTGTTACAACTAGCTCTATAAGCCCAAGTTTCTTATGAAGCAATGTATGTATATATATATATATATATATATATA
>MJUT01048807.1:18456-53734 GCA_002080005.1 Gigantidas platifrons
TTTACAAATAAGTCTAATCTTTTTAGAAATGAAATTTTCTGCATTATTTCAATTCCACCATATATTTGTAAATATTTCCTAACAAACTATGAGTAAGCATCAACCCTTTTAGTTTTTTTTTTGCTCTAATATGTAATATATTGAGAATCCAACAATTGTAAGAAAATAATTCAAGTCATTATAGCTTTTTTAGAATATTTTATATTCGAATACACGATAATATAAATTTATATAATTTTCTATTCCACATTTTTTATAAACTATTATTTTCTTCCAAAACTCTAAAAAAAATACAAGTCATAAAGTAGTAACTATAGTCTTCTTCTATATAGCATTACTTACACAAACTATCTTTTATGATATTTCATTTTAAGAGTATTGTTTGGGTAGAACAATTAAATTTAATAATTTTCATCTGAGAACCTTCAACTTATTTTCTTTTAAGTAATTAAATATAAAATAGCATACTGTTTCACATTTTGGTAGTTCTTGAGTAAAGAAGTATTCCATGTAATAAAACTAAATGGTTTATACATTTCTTATTCAGAAGCAATTCATAAAAAAGTAGTCCTTAGGATTGAACATTTAAAATGTTTACCCTTAATTAATATATAATTTCTAACAATATTGACTACACTTTTTATTTCGGTTTTATTTATATCCACCCATTCTGTTGTAATTGCTTTTTTCATAGTAGTGAATTATGTAAGCCAATTGGATTTATTATTCAAACGATTTAAAGTCAAATTGTGTGATATCTGTCTATTTTCAAATAATAAATCATTTACATCAATTAAATCATTATTAATCTAATTATTGAACAGGAGAGTTGTGTACAAAACTTAATATATCGACCTCCTTCTTTCGCTTTGTTAACAAACAAGCGAGTTATCCATTCGGTATAATCTTATTAGCAGATGCGCCGGTGAATGTGATTGACTTTTCCACTGGACGCATACATTGTAACCCGAATAATGCCGTTAGAGGGCGCATTATTATTCGAGTTACATAAATTGTAGGCGACATTTCCGCAAGTCTAAATATAAATTACCGTCTTCAGTAGTATAGAAGGAGCTTTTGAAAGATCATATGAAGGACAGATTGCATAACCACGTCGTAACAATAACCCTAACCCATAACCCTAACCCTAACCCTCACCCTAGCTCTAACCCTATGTAAAAAAAGTATTTATAATTAAATCTTACTCTAGGTAGAAATGTATTTATAATTAGATATGTGATACAATTCTTATCAATCAAAGTAAATAAAAACTAACGTCTGTTATCGGATGTTTACCCGACAATCATATGCAAACAAAGTCAAGATTGTTTTGTAATATATTAAATTCAATACGGTAAATATAAAGCGATCGATATATTTTACCCTTTATCTATAATGGACAAAACAATTCAACTGTTCAATCAAATTGTAAATAAATAAGTAAACAAATGGGCCACTTCTTTGGTTTCAATAGTATACATAATATACTCTTATACGAATGCGATAAAATTCGTATCCGTTAAGTAATTAAAAACACCTTTTATCTATGAAATTACCCCACATGTAAATATAGTACGATACTATAGTGATTATTTCACAACATAGTGGTAACAACAGCCGAATATGTATATTCAATCGCACAAATATTTCTATCCAATCAAATACATTCTTTCATCCTGATCATCAATCTCTATCCGTCTTTTTCATTGGTTCGCTACTTATTGACGAACTATATAAGAACCCGATGTCATTCAATCATTTCACGTTTCACTATGTCTCACAAGTGTCGATACTGCGGTCTCTCGTTTAAATAAGACAACAATCGATTACGACACGAGCGTAATTCACACACAGAAGACCAGTCGGTACGATGTGTTTTTTGCGAAAAAAAATTTCAGGAGACCGTGGGTTTACATCATCACGTGTATAATGTTCATCGGGAAGGAACATTCTCCTGTTCGACCTGTACCAAAACCATTGCACATCAAGACCCACTTCACCATAACCCGGATCAAGTCGACAATTTCGATGCCGTCGATGTACGCGATGCTTCGACGACAGGCGTCAACTCTACCCTCACAGAATGCGCCATAATTTCCAGCCGAGAGAAGGTGTGGGACTAGAGTCCTCGTTAGGAAGAGAATAGTGCTCCGTGGAGCGAACATCACGATTCAAAACTCAAACACACCTACGAATCCAACGCTGCCATCATTTTAGAGAGAGATCGAGAACGATCCGTCCACTCCGTTTATAATCTAGCGGTAACCAACGCATTCAACATTCCACAACTGATGACCAGAGCTCAAGACATTTACGGGCGACAACAATGCGCTTTTCATCTCAATCTCGAATTCGGATTGATACTAAGACACACCGAAACCGGCGAGTACCGCGAGTTCAAACCTTTTTCCAACGAGACCTTATATCAACGTCCCATTTACGTATCTAGAACACGGGATCTTAACAGACTGAAATCAGATTACAACGCTTCAACGTCACCGATTTCATTCTGAGACAGAGACCCAAAACACAATGGAAACTTACCTGATCACCAACGTGAGATTCTGTCTCTATCATCTCGACTATACATTAGGTCGAGGAGTCAAGCTTCCAGACTACATCACAAATACACGCTCCATCGTGTCGTTAGATAATGATTCGCATAAGCGTCTCTACAGATATCACTAATGCGCCTTCAGATGTCTAGACGTTAATCGAGGACATGTTCACGATCGCTTAGAAACTATGTTTTCAAGTTGGATCGACTATCTGAGTGTGAAAAACATCGATCCAGACCCAAAAAGATTCCGGAGAGTCCAGCTGACCGATATACCAGATTTCGAAAAATGTTTCGATGTCAATGTCAACGTTTATCAACTAAGAGACAACGACGTGGCTCTCACTATCTTCATGTCAATCTGTCGTTATAAAGACACCTTACATTTTAATTTGTTCAAAAAAACTTTTCCTACATCAATAATCTACCGGGATATACCAAAACAATATCAGTGTGCTACCTGTGATCGTCAATTACAACGACTACATAACATGAAACGTCACCAAAAGATCTGCAAGGGTCAGACCAAATTCAGGTTTCCGGGTGGATTTTATTCGACACCAAAAAACATATTCGATAAATAAGAACAACATGGCATCGTGGTACCCGAGAAAGACAGACTTTTCGAATGGAACCTCGAGTACGACTTCGAAGCCATCCTTCAAAAGTCCATAGAATCGTCGTCCGATAAACGAACATGGACCCATCAACATCTTCCCATTTTCGTGTCCATCTGTACCAACGTGGAAGACTATACCGAACATCGATGCATCAGAGATTCCGAGGTCGATTCGTTGATCGGACAAATGGTGGACAACATGACCCGAATCGGTCATAAATCTTATCAGTTGGTACTCGACAAGTTTGCCGTCGTTTTCGAAGCCTTGGACAACGAGATTCAACACGTGGATGGACCCCTAGAGTTAGACGTCGTGATGGAAGACGAGGAATGGTTGGAAGAACGGAAAAAGATGCAAGATCATCTAAAGGAAGTCAAGAAAGAACTGGACGCTTACTGTCTACAACTGATATGTCTGGGATTCAATTCGGTCAAATACGATCTCAATCTGGTGAAAACACAAATAGCCAAACACTTGGACATGCATGACGGACAAAAAGTGTTCACCATCAAAAGAAACAACCAATACGCTTGTCTGAGTAACGAACGCTTCAAGATTATCGACGTTACTCAATATTTGGCGCCAAGGACGAAATACGATTCTTTCTTGAAAGCCTACGACGTACCAGTGTCTAAAGGGTTTTTCCTTTGCGAATGGTTTGAAGACGTATCGAAACTAGAATGGCAGTATTTACGTCCTCACGAGTCGTTTTCTTCCTCGCTGAAACAAACCAACATTTCACTCCAAGACTACGAGTTTTGTCAACGCGTGTGGATTGAACGACTCATGAGGACTTTCAAAGACGTTCTGGAATGGTACAACAATTGAGACGTCGAACCGTTCGTGACGGCGATAGAACGATTACGTGGTTATTATTTCGAAAGGAGAATCGACATGTTTATGATCAGTGTGTCGTCAAATGCTATATGAATGCGGACGTAAGGACGGGGCCAGCTTTTCCCTATTTGATGAAGCCATCAGCGATCTGTACATGACCATCAAACAAAACATCATTGGAGGACCGCGATTATCTTTCATATTTTTCACGAAAAGCACAAGACCTTCATCCGAGGAGATCCCAAAAAGAGATGTAGAAAAATTATTGGATTCGACGCCAATGCGCTTTATCTCTACTGCATGGATCAACCCATGCCCACCGGACCGTTCGTCCGAAGACGACTTGAGGACGGTTTTCATCCCAAGAAGGGCGATCGATACACTCTCATGCTCGATTGGATGAACTTTCACAGTCACGGGTGTCAGATACAACACAAACTCAATACGGGGAACGAAAATAAATTTGGACCCTATCCCGTGGACGGTGTCGACCATACGACAGATATTATCTACCAATTCCACGCTTGTTATCATCACACCCACTCGTGCTGGCACATCAAATACATCAAAGACAAAAAAATGGCTCTACTCAAAGGACACCAAATATAAGAAGACCGAAAATATCACCAGATACTTTCGGTCTTTAGGTCATACCGACATAGAAATGTGGGAATGTCGTTATCGACATCTCCTACGACACGATCCAGATCTTCGAGCCTTCATTGCAAGCAAACGATCTACGACTCCACAACGAAAAATTAGTGAAAAAGACCTCCTACGGGAAGTGACGACCGGTCGTCTGTTTGGCATGTTAGAGGTCGACATCCGAGTTCCCGAAGTCTGGTCAGATCGTTGTTCCCACCATAACCCCCTCACAATATTTCGAGGAAATATCAAGCTGTTCTGTACCACAGAGGTACCATACGACATCATCGGTGAACATATACAAGAACACGTGAGAAGGTTTGGTCTGTCTAAAAAACTCAGACGATTAATGGTGGGAGGGATTAAAGCCAGACAACTGTTAATCGCCACACCTCTGTCAAAATGGTACCTTGAACACGGATTCGACGTGACCAAAATCTATCAAGTGATAGAATATACACCTCAACGATGTTTTCACGAAATCGTCGAGAAGTGTCAGAGGACAGACGCTAGGGAGACACCGATCCAAATAACGCCACCATTGGTGGTATGGCCAAGGTTCGTGGAAACAGCTCTTTCGGGAGCACGATCACGGATCAAGAGAAGTTTCAAATCTTTCAATACCTCCAAGGAGAAAACAGAGCGATGTTTCAAGCCATTTTACCACAATTCAAAAAATTGACCATCCGCCTGGACGAAGAAGAATACTACGAGATAGAAAAATCCAAACCGGAGTTGACACTATCTCTACCCATTCAAATCGGATATTTCATTTTACAATACGCCAAATTACGCATGTTACAATTCTATTACGATTTTTTGGATAAATTTATCGATCGTGCCGACTTCCAGTATTGCGAATAGGATTCGGAGCCTGCTTACTTGGCTTTGAGTGCTCCTAGGTTGATCGACGTCATCAAACCCTTTATGTTGCCTACTTACACCAATGGTCTAGAGATATACTGTTGCGACGAAATTGTCGAAGCCGATGCCGATTTACATTGGTTTCCTCGTACTTGAACGAATCATGCTAAATTCGACAAGGGAACACCTGGATTATTCAAACTAGAATACGAAGGAGACGTCATGATTGGACTCTGTTCCAAAACGTACATCGTCCAGAAAACCATCACCACTTCGAAATCCGCGACCTCGATCGTGGCCCACAACTTGCTCAGACGAGCCAGGAAACAGACCGGGAAACATCTTCAACCTAAACCGAAAATACGACACGAAGTTAAATTCAGTTCGAAAGGAGTTAGTAAACGTCGAATTACAGCTCCCATGACTATAGATCGACGCGTGGTGAGAACTCAACGAGCCGAATGTGGATCCATTCATGGTTGCAGAGCTAGAAACATCAGAATGTATACCTACGAACATACAAGAAATGACTTCTCGTACTTTTACTGTAAGAGGTGTTAGACGATGGAATGTCATAATTCCCTTTGATTTGGAACTATGTCCAGTACCAATGGAAACGGAAGAGAACGAAACTGAGGATTCAAACGAAGAAGAACTCGTTGATGACACAACCTTGATACAATGGATGGAGAATCAATTCGAAAGCGAGGACGAAATGTCATAAGAATCCGAAAAAAAACAGACACCCGAATAGACAATATGGTTTTCCCGTTTCTTCCGTGTTCAAGTTTCGGCGTATCGGGATATGCCTCTAGTGGAAAAACAAGGTTAGTTTACGAACTATTAAAACATGCAAAGGTCATGTTTACAGAAGATCCTCCCGATAACATATTATACTGTTACGGAAGATATCAAGAACTCTATCGCGAAATGGAGAAAACGTTACCAAACATTACATTTCTCGAAGGTCTACCATCCCAATCCGAGATCGAACACTTTACTCGGGATAGACATCATCGAATCATCGTACTGGATGACCTCATGCATCGGGTTATTCAGGATGGACATATGGAATTGTTATTTACTCAAGGTTGTCATCACATGCAAATCAGTGTTGTGTTTATAACTCAAAACTGTTTTTCGAAACAAACCAAGTCCAGAACCATCGCTTTAATTACAACCTACCTCATACCCATGAAAAACGTGACAGATGTATCCAACGTAGCTACGCTTGGTCGTCAGATTTTCCCAGGACCGTCCACGATATTAACCGAAGCATATACGGATGCAGTTCGGATACCATTCCGATATCTCGTTGTCGACATGAGCGTTCGTGCTGAGGACGATTGTAAATTGAGGATCCAAGTCTTTCCGGAACAAGATCCCATCATTTATGTTCCCAAAAACCTTTTAGAAGACGCTATACATCCTGGACGTGAACCATGAGTCGTTTGATACGGAACAATCGTAATTTCTTGTTCTTATTTAGTTTCACTACTATTCCACAAAGGAAAGCATTAGTGAATTGCATCACCAGACAACAACTGAAAGCCATCAGTAAAATTGTACACAACGTGATCAAAGGAACGATACCGGTGACCCACTCAGATAAATTGAAATTGGAAAAACATCAGAAGGCATCGTTGATACTAGGAAGGGAAAAGCATATCAGGCGAGACAAAGTACTTGTGTTAAAACGTAAATCGAACGTCATTGTGAAACCTCTAGACACCGTCATCTCTCTGCTATGGAAAAATGATTCTCGTTCCGTACGAAAAATATCAAAATATAAAAATGTCGTTACAAATTCCGCAACTCAAACCACCGAGAACACTCATCGATCATTGGTCGAGGACCTCCAAGATTAGGACCTCAGGGAATCAGGATGAAGAAAAAACCCATTGTATCGAATATAAATATTTTTTTTTCAAATCTAACCTATAGTTGTTTTATTTCCTCTCTTTTTTCAAATAAAACAAAGCTAGTTGAAAACATCCACTCATCAAAAACCACCACCAGTGAAACTCGTGGAGACGACATTTAACCAACGAACATACATTTACTTTCGAACTCTTTTAGAGCTATCCCATTTTACACTCGAATAACACGATCAAATATCATCAAAAATGAATAAAATAATTAACGTTCGATTGTTTATATCCCATGTTAAACCTTTAAAGCTCAACACACAACATATTCGAAAATTACCAACAACCAGCCAATCATCAAAAACAACCACGAGTGAAGTTGAACCCGACAAAACACATTATGTGTTGCAAGACCACCGGGTTTCTATTTCTTTACCACATGAAACGTGTCATTATCATGCTAGCTGTTTTTGCTTCATTTCAACCAATGAATCTCTTCATTTCATTTTCTCATAGTCACAAGAACTGCGTTTTTAACGTATAGCTCATTATCAGACGATAATTCCCGTTCATTAACATTGAAAATCAGAATCACTAATGTCGTTGTTCAAGGTTACTTGGGATGTCGCATCGATTTAAAAGAACTGGTCTTAAAACTTTCAAACGTGAGATCCCAATCCCAACGTTTTTCGGGTATCGTATGGCAACATAGGAAAATTGGTGGAAATTACTTAGTTTTCATAGCGGTAAATTAAACTGTGTCGGAAAATGTTCTACTGTCCGTGAGGGAATCCAAAGACACAGACGTTACGCTAGACTCCTTCAACGCTCGGGATACCCGGTGACACGTTGTGGTGTGAAATTGATTACGACATCTGCCACACATCAATTATATGGAACAATTAATCCTCGAATGTTTCAGGAAGGTCGTTGTTACGAGCCGGAAATTTTCGCTGGACTGATGTTTTACCAAGACGGTCCACACTACATCTGTCATTTATCGGGAAAGGTGATGATCACTGGAATCAAAAAGAAGTCAGATCTCGATAACATTTATCCGGTGATTTTGGAATTATAACTGTGTTCATAAGAGATGAAAAGGAACTTCATTTCATCAGAAATGTCTTACAAAACCTATCTCAAACAATTGTATTTCGACCACGAAAAATCCGGGAAGCGTTAATAAACTATACCGCGCCGTCCGAAAAGAGGGAAAGTACGTTTTGGGAAAGTCTAAAATAAAAATTGGTTAGAATCACAAGAGGCGTTTGGACTCCACCGACAGATCAATAGAATGTTTCCCAGACGTAAGATGGTTATACAGTCTTTAAATTATCTTTGGGAGGCCGATACCGCAGTGATGACGTCATCTGCCAAAGAAAATGAAAATTATCGCTTTTTCCTCCTAGTTGTGAACGCCTTCTCTATATATGTATGGACCATTCCTCTGAAATCGACCAAAGACATTTAAATGGTCAGAGACCTGTCGTCGGTGTTGGATGGAAACACGAAACCGTGGCAACTGAGAACAGACAGAAGTATCGAGTTTAAAAATAAAGCGTCAGTCGTTTGCTGAAGGAAATGGGCGTGAAACATTTATTTTCATCCAACGAAAAGAATAGTTGCTTTGCCGAGAGGGCCACCAAGACTAATAAGTCCAAACTCAGTCGGTACATGTCTCGTCATCAAACGCATCGCTGGATTGATGTTTTAAAATCCGTTACGGATAGTTATAACGGTACTTATCATCGCTCCATCAAGATGGCTCCTAAATAGGTAACAAAAAAAAGACGAATTTCGATTATGGAAGATGCAGTACCAAACCAGCTCGGGTAAACCACCACCCGCTTTCAAATTTGACATTGGTGATCACATCAGGATTTCTCACTTACGAAAACCTTTCGATCGGGAATTCGACGAACGATAGACGATGGAATATTTCGTCATAGATTCAAGATATATCAAGCAAGGAATGGTGAATTATACTCTGAAAGATACATTAAACGAGGAGGTGTTATGATCGTTTTACCAGCCAGAGCTCAGTTGAGTGCAAGCAACAGACGACATGGTATATGTTGTGGACAAGGTACTGAGAAAACAACAAAAATCGAGTCTTCGTTCCATGAGTCGAATAGCCACAACAATACTCGAGTTGGATTCCAGCCAGCTCGCTCAAAGACTATAAGAACACTACTAACTGATATAAATGAAACAATGGAAAGTTACAGACGTCTTTTGTCGTCCGTATTCAACAATTGAATCGTGAATATTGGAAGAATACGCGTTGTCTTAATGTTAACGGTTTTTCTAGCAAGAAAAGATCCCACGCGATCCAAAGACTAATGGTCCGTCTTTTACGACATATTCATGCGCGTATCGGATGACAATAAAATGATAAGAAATGAATATTCTCTGATCTGTTTCTTACCAGTGACGACTCCCTACTCACACACGTTAATGATACGACTGGTGATTTCGTTGTGAAATTACTACGAATATACCGATTGGATTGTATCTGTAAATGCGCAATTAGCGAATTCACATTCGTTTCCGAATTCGAACAGTTGACAGATCGCATATACGTTTGCGCGCACGTGATCGATTATTCTTACGTGAGAGGAAGCACCATATCCGTTTTACGTTTTATTGAAGTAGATACATATACAAAGATTGATCTATATTTTAATCCGCTTTGTTATATCAAAGTACAAACAGACGAGTTGAGACGGATTAAGATATCAATAAGAGACAGAAATCTCAAGCCCAGTCGATTCAAATTCGATCGTTTATATTGCACCCTTTAATTTCGTTAAAGATGGGTTCGATAGAAGTTTTCGATTTCAAAAACAACAATGGATTCCATACGTGCCAGATTTCAAGAAATGGCAGTGACATTTCAAAGACATATCACAAGGGCGAGTACGTGACGATCATAAAGGACGATATGTGGTAGGAAGTGGTGCTCGATGGAGACCGACAACAGTTTCGTCGGACGATCCCCGACTAAGCATGGTGACTCCCATTGCACAAACGATAGAAATGGCTAAAAGCGAAATGAAAAGTGACGATTTGAAAGTCATAAGAGGCCGAAAGCGTATGAGATATGATTATACAATTTTCAAGAAAGATATCATAAAACGACAATGAATCAGTTGGAAGAAAATCATTCCGACTAGACTCTCCATATTTGAACCTCCTCCTCTGAATATGCCCATTCAGTCTAAAATTTTGATTCAATTTCCTCCGTCTAATCAGATAACGGAATGCGGAGTCATCGAGTTTGTGATTCCAGCGCATACAGCGGGATACGTGAATTTAAAGAACAGTTCATTGAAAGTCAAACTCAGAATAACGGATTCTTTTGGAAAACCGATTACAGATGATGCTAACATGCTTACCCCTTCAGTCTCACAGATCGATTGTACGCTTCAACAGACACCCGTGGGCCAAGTAGGACGGAATTATCCGTACAAGGCTTACATCGACACGTTACTGTCGACCAGAGAGAGTGAAACAGTCTTGCGTGAATCTCAACTTTTCATTAAAGCTAATACAGGAGTCGACGACCCCGATGTCAAGACTGGGATGAATACGGGATTGTATATGAGATCCCTGTATACGAATAAGGGTCAAATTGTGGAAATGGAAGGTCCTATTCATATTGACATATTTCAACTAAATCGATTATTGATCAACTGAGTCGGTCTCGCTTTGAGATTATGGCCGAGTAAAGACACATTTCGCTTGATATCGAACGAAGACGATGCGAGTTACAAAGTCCAAATCCTAGATTTCAGTTTCAACTCGTGTCTATAAAAACCGAATGCAGGTGTCCTTATTGCTCATACCAATTTGATCAAAAGATTCACCGCCATTTATCCGTATATGAACAGCAATATGTCCCTGTCTTCTATTTCTAAAGGACAGTATGCGCACAGTGAAAACCATTTGTTGCAAGTCACTTTATTGGAGAGTGCTAGTTGTGGAGCAGTCTATATAAAAAACCCGTTTTTCTTCCAACTGTTATATTGTAATTTCCTGGCTCTGTACATAGAGGGACAATCGTATCCTGGAAAACCTTTACAACCAAACTTTACCGACACCAATTTCGTGGAAGCCTATAGAAATCTGAAGGCTTGTACAGACAATATAGATATTTCGTTTTCGGAATTCAAGCGCGGATACATCATCTTTGTGTTGGACATTGACTATAATATCGATTTCAACACCAAACGCAGAGGAGACTGTAGATTAGAGCTTCGGTTTGGATCGGCTTTACCAGAAAATATTACTTTACTACTTTACGGAAAATTTCCCAAGGTTCTACAGGTCGACGAATCGAGAAGAGTATATCTACAATGAATAACTTCGAATTGGAAGCGATATTGAAAAACCTACCAGTTAAGGTGTGTTGTGCGGGAGATTTACCATCTAGCGTGAAAAAGAGACCTCATTTTTACTTAACCAATACGAGTAAATGCCAGGAATCGGGACTCCACTGGACGGTATTTTACTTTCCTAAAAAAGCAACATGTGAATTTTTGGATTCGTTGGGAGAAAGCCCGGAAACATACCATCGACGATTCAGAAATCTACTTATTAAAAACGGACCGGGTTACCTATATACATCGAATGCAATTCAACCAGATTATTCGAACAAGTGTGGTTTATTTGGTATATATTTCATTTACAAACGTTGCATGAACATTTCGTATGTAATGAATTTAAGGAACTTTTGTATGTTAGCGATGAACAAGTGGTGGAATATGCGAAAATATTGAACGTGTTCTGAATGTCATGATGTTGTTGTTTTACAAATAAAGAATGAGAAATACATGAAATTTTTTGTTTTTATTGATAACAAGACGTTGCATTATAAACAAGAGTAATCCACAGTAGCTAGACAAATTCACAATCATATAATAATAGCGTTCCCAATTTCCTCCGGCAAGCAAACAGCATATACCCCACGGTAAGTCTACAATATTTGGGTTTTAGTGGACGGATGTGTTTTAAGCACGAATACAACCATGTTTCTCTGTTTTCTGGGCTATCTTTAAAATCAAACCCTTTTTGGTGATGTCTAGGGGTTCTAAAATCGTATTGTCCGAATAAACAAATCACGTGTGGTGTGTGACTTGGGATTTTAAAGATTAGTATGGTGCCGGGTATGTCTCGGTCTTTGACTATTGCTAGATATCGACCTTGAAGATTCCTTCTCCGAGTGTGCACATCTGCCCACGGGTATTTCATAAAAATAGATTCAGATAATCCATGAGATTGAACTGTCAAACAATGGACTGCATTGATTATGTGTAAAGGCATTCTCGGATGGCATTCGATAGACACAGAATAAAACAAATTCGAGATATTTCACATTCTTAAGATATGACAAGACCATTACATCAGGATCAGCAATATAATATAAACACTTGTGAGCTCGCTACGATGCAACCATCAATCTTATCCCATTGTCGAGGACAAGGGATCATAAAATTATTACCTTTCCCAGGACCATTTAACTATTACAAGGAACTATAAAGTAAACACTTGTGAACTCGCTACGATACAACCATAAAACTTATCCCATTGTCGCGGACTAGGGATCATAAAAGTAATACCTTTCCCGGGACCACTTAACTATTACACGACAAACAATCGTAAATGTGTTACATCACAAAAAGAAGCTCATTAGGCGAGATGAGATCATAAAACGATTGCACCACATAGTCTCCCAAATTGTACAGTTTGATTGGACCATTCCATTAACCAATAACATCGTTGAATAAAAAGTCATAAGAACGCGGATTTAAATTGGGAAAGTTACTTTGAAGCCGATATTAATAATAAACAGGATGGACAAGAGAAAAGCAGAGATCATAAGTCAGTTGGATGTGTGTGACGATATTTTTGTGACGGCTCAACATTTCAAAGGCGAGATATTGGTTCATATTATGAAATATAAACAAGGGGAAAACAGAGAACAATTTCCTACGAAGAAAGGTGCTACGATTCCCATTCATCGTTTAGAAACCTTTATTGACACCTTTAAAGAAACAGACGATGATATCAAGAGGCTTAAAGGGGACAAAGAGTTCAACTTTCGGATTGATTTTGGAGCCAAATGGTGTGTTAGTCTATCTAAATATTCACTTATTAATATAAGAATATGGTTTCGACCAGTGAACGGAGAATTGATTCCCAGCACAACTGGAATTAATCTGACTTTTTACCAATGGATCAAAGTGAGGGATGACATTTATTCCTTCGAAGTTATTGTCTAACGGAACAAGATGAAGTGTTGGACTGTTTAGATGGACGACCATTGTAGAACTGCTCCAAATGTTTATCTTCTGATAACTGAGACATACTGAACAATAGTTTATCGTTTGTAAATATAGTTGTACATATATCTTTGAATTTAATCTATTTTTATGATGTTTTATCTGAATAAAGGATTGAACTCTTCAATTTTTGGGGTTTTCACTTCAAAAGACAAAATGACAAAGAATACACGATCTATTTTCACGGAAAACGATAATAAAATCGCGCGTATGGCATTTTTCATGACTCGTATTTCGCACTGGGTATGTTTTTAACGTACCAAAAACATACCATGGTTTAAAAATGGACGCTTAAAAATGACGCTATGGACAAACTCGTACCCCTTTCTGGGTTATTTATATATAGTTTTTATTGAGTTAAAAATGCAAAGGTGGTTGATTTTTCGAACTTAAAATTCCACAATAACTCGATTTGTATCACGTAAAATTCGCCATTTTAGAAAATTGTACCGATCATTTTTATCGTGCAAAATGCATGGAAAACGATGGTAGAATCGCACGTATGGCATTTTCCACGACTCGTATTTTGCACTGGGTACGTTTTTAACGCACCAAAAACTTACCATGCTTTAAAAATGGACGCTTAAAAATGACGCTACTGACAAAATCGTACCCTTTTTGGGTTATTTCTCTATGGGATGGATTATAGAATATTTGTTTTGTTCCAAAAGCAACCTTTTTTGTTTATGCTTTCTGTATTTATTTTTTTGTTTTTTTTTTAAATATTTTTCGTTATAATTTGTTTTACATGATTTTAAATACCAGATTTCATTTTTTGTGTCCAAAAATAATCCCATGTTGATGGATATTCAGACAGTATATTTCCGAACAAATCAGTTCAAATTACTAGATATTTACAGGAACATCTTTCCTGAATGTATCCATCCCAATTTTGCGATCAAAATATTTGATAAATAGATTGAACGTGGAATTGTACTTTCTGATGATACATGATCATCAGGGTTGCCTAGATGTAGCTTAGTACAATGCACAACTTCATTCAAAGAAAGAATAAAATGACCTTTCCTCGGAGAAGTTCTGAGGTCAAATGTTGTTTTACGTATTTCGATACAGAAGAGGCCATCATGAGAAATAAGATTAAAATGAGGGATTTTGCAATATTGAACAATTTATTTGGTGGGTGGAGTAAGCAATTTTGAATTATTTATGAAACAAAGAAACAGTTATGTACTCTAGAAATATTTAGACAACGAAGATGACATAATTCATATTTAATTAAAATCTAAGTAGGTATCATTGATTTTTAGATGATCCGTCAAGATAGAAATGTTATGGTCAGTATGTAACGAATGTTGACTATATTCCTAATTTGGAGTAATTGATATAGGTACTAGAAATATTGAATAATTATAAGTAGTTGCGTTATAAATGGCATGGTTTGCTTCATGATCATCTAAGCATTGTTGAATTTGATGCGATTTAGGAATATTTTGATCATTTTACAAAACATTGCTGAATTTTATAGGATTTTGATTATAATTAGACATAAATTATTGAATTTTATCTGTTTTTGATTATTAGATATTTGTTGTATACATTGCCAAGTGAAAATTAATATTTTCCCCAAAACGTTGGATGAATTGTATACCGACAATGTCATCGAGGATAACTTGGATTTTCAAGGACAAAATTTATATGTATTGTTAAATTGTGAAGAATCTCGTCAGTACCTATTTAAAATGAATCACATCGAGAGATATCTTTTATGGAAAGATGTTGAATGTAAAATAGGAAATACAGCTTTTCAAACTCAAAGTGATTGATCTAACAATCCATTGTGTGGAACTGTTGAATTAACTGTAGGTTCAAATTTTGAATGTGAAGGAGAACGGGAAGATTTTGATTTTGACAATTGTGTGTTTGTTCTTTCCAAGGTTTATAATTTGTTTCTGTTTGCTTTGGGAGATCTTAAATCTAAAGATAAAAGGCTTTATGGATGTATAGATAGTGAGGAGGATTCAGACATGGGATGTACTTTATCTGAAAACCCTGATTTTATCATTGTTTTAAATATCAAAAATATATATTCTTGCGCTAATTTGATTTGTTTGTTTTTACATGCATTGACTCACGTGATTCAAAAACCTCATTTCGGTCATGGATTTCATGAATTTATGTTAACAAATGCTCATTTAATTAGTTGTTTATATTATTTAATTGCACGCCAGAATTGTAATTGTAAACTCTTTCCAGAATGGAATAGGGTTTGTGCTACTGTAAGAATGAACACATCAAATGTACGTTAGTTAGATTGTTTAATATTATATATGTACAATAGCTATATTGGATTTTAATAAAATGGAATACATCAAACCAACGTACTTATGAATTATAATGAAATTGTGTTATATATATACATTTTCTCCACAACCCGATGTACATAGTAGTCTTTACAGTTGATAGTAGATATATATGGTTCAGTTATGTTATTACTTTTACGTTTCAGTTTTTTATGAAGAGTTTGACTATACCAAAGGGATAATCAGAATCCGAAGAACAGACAACACAATGGTCAAACAAAAAGCACAATAGGACAAACAACGATTTACAAAACATTCATATAAAACTAAAGATCGAGTAAATGTTTATAGAGATCTTTATATTTAGTACCTGTTTATGGTTAATTTTGTCTTCGGATATTTAATAGCGTAATATATGGTATTCGTTTGTATGTGTTGATGAGTAAGGCGTAGAATAACTAATCCTGATAACTACATTTCTTGGTGGAACTCTTTTATGAAGAATTTACAAACTGTATATTTTTTTTACATTATATTTATTTTCACGATGAAAGAATGCATTTAATTGGAGAGAAATATTGGTGCTATTGGATAATTAAACTAATGAAATCGATTACAAATTCGATCATTTTTAGCGTAAGAGTGTGTAAAACCTAATATGTTTATCTAATTATTAATACTTGGTTTGCCTATCTATATACAATATTATATTATTTTTTATTTATTTTGATTGATTAAATGGATAAGAATTTTATCTTATTCCTATTATCTAATTTTAAATATTTATCTTTTATGTTTACTGTCACTATGTTTGTATTTACTATTGATCTGTATCAACTTTGATTAAACGGATAAAAAATCCATCGTATTCATAAGAGTCTATTTTATAATTATAAAGACTTTGTTTACAATATGATTGTCGGGTAAACACGGATAACAAATGTATGCACGGTTGGTTTTTATTTATCGGATAAGAATGTTATAGCATTCCTCTTATCTAATGGGTTAGTGTTATATTTAGGGTTACTTTTATCGTGATAGATAAGAAATGTATTTACGTATGAGACGTTTATCGCATATATAATTATAAATACTTTTTAGGCTTAGGTGTTTCAACAATATTTAAGCTATATCATGACGATCCGTTTTAGTGGTGGATGAAGCCGGAGAGAACCACCGATCATGGTCAAATAACTGTCAAACTGTATCACTTGCGACTGTTATTCGAGTGCATCCTTTTTGTAATTTACAAAGCCGGGCGCGAACTCAAGTCGTATTGGTGATAGACTTGCAAGAATTGTTATATCCAGCGACCTAACTCATTGAGCCATCCAGACTTTGGGTAGAATTAGGGTTAGGGTAAGGGATGGAGTTAGGGTTAAGGGTTAGGATTATGGCTAGGTTATGCAATCGGCTTTTCATAGGATCTTTATAGACAATCGCTATATACTACTGTCTTCCAATCAAAGTATACTACCGTATGTATACTCTTAGACATGTCAGAATCGAAATAAATCATGGAAGCCAGAATGTGTTTTGAGTTTTAACATGGATTTGCGGATATTAGTAAATTTTATCCCTCGCTTCTGGCTTTGGATACGATACTGTTATCCGCCAATCCATGTTAAAGCTTCCAACACATTATGGCTACCATGATGTATTTCCTAATTAGTATTTACTGCTCTGTAACTACATATATTTGGTTTATGAGAATACAATTCATTCATTAATTCGCAAATATGTAGAACAACGAGGCTTTGGCGATTTTTTCTTTCCTGTTTCCCAGCGAATATAAATGCATTGTATATTTTCTGATCAAGTATGTATATTGTAATGATTCTGCAATGTAAAAAAAACAAGAAACAACTACCAAATTGCTTAAAAAAAGAGTGTCGTTTTATGGTCTCATCTATGAAGTCTATGCTTATGACGTTTCCGTTTCTTAATGTCGCTCAACCAAGAATAAGGTCCCAACAAAAACTACATCTGAGTCAGTTACTGTATATATGACAAAGTTTTGCAGACAATGCAATTTGACTGATCAAATAGACTAAATTTGATTGATTTGACTTTTTGTGCTTAACGCCATTTTCAGTAATATTTCAGCTATATCATGGCAACCAGTTTTAGTAATGGGATAATCCGGAGTACCGGGAGAGAACCACATACCATGGGCAAGCAACTGGTAAATTTTATCACTTGCAGCTGCGAGTCGAGTGCACCTTTTTGTAATTTACAATGCCGGGCGCGAACCCACCCCGTATGGGTGATAAGCATGCATGAGTTGTTAGATAATCCAACTACCTAGCCCATTGAGCGACCCGGCTCCTTCAAAAGGACTAAGTGCAACCTCAGGTCTAATATTTAAATAATTATTTTAGTTATCTGCTCTCTTTAATTGTATACAATAATATAAACATGACAATGTCGGTGTAAAATAAAAAAAAAACAAATATACCATACTGGCAGACAATCGTAGAGGAATAAATTATTATGTCTCAAATTCAAGATTAGAACATGCAGGAGTTCACCCAGTTATATTTGAGAGCTGATATTTCACACGCATGTCTCAAAGACTTACCATACAGATTCATTTTAGCAAAAGTGGAGGTCTGAGTCATTCATGCTAGATTAAGCCAGCCTAATTTTGTTGATTTATACATATTTTATTGGTAAATAACATTTAATTGTTCGCTTCCTAATACAATAATACATATGGTTCGGAAAGAAGCGTAAAGCTTATATTAATCCAATTCCTATTCCATGTCATTAAAGTGTCTATGCGACGCAATGAACGGTAGTGATCGCGTTCATAATTGTTTAAGGGTATCAATTATGTTCCCAGTATACAGGAGTTTTCGATTGTATTTTGGAGCTGTTCTTATTGTGTGGTATTTTTGCTGTTTAAAATTGTATTTCTAGTTCTGCATTACATTACACATAAAGTTCCTTGCTAATATTATCTGGACTTCCAACAGTTAATCAATTACTAAATAGAGGAAACCGAAGGCCCAATTTCGAATGATCATTATAGCGACACTCGCAACATTGGGTAAACAATATACAGGACGAAAAAAAAACACACAAAAAAAACCAGAGGTAAACAGAAACAAAAACAAAAAACAGAAAAAAAACGAAAACAAACAAAAACAAAAACAAAAACATAAAACAAAAGCAAAACACAATACATGCTAGTCACTACTATACGCAAGCAAACGGAAATAACATTAATAAGACACGAGCCCTCCTACAAACCACTGAAGGTAAACACGAAGCGAACATCGTTTGTATGCAGAAATTGTAAATCTAATGATTAGTTAATCAAGTTGTCAACTTACTTATATCCAAACTGTTGTACTAATGTTGAAATTTGTACTGGATTGTTGCCACACAAGTAGTAATTACGATCGTCCTCTGGGAGTATGTCTATATCATGTATTACATAACAATCATAACTCATGTCTAACTGGGAAAGCGTAAATCCGATGTTTGAAAGTATTCCCCGATTAAACGGTGAAACTGAATCCTGAAATATAATCCTGTACTACCTCATTATGAATGGTCATGGCGATCATTTCAGTATATTATTTCTCGTCATTATAAATTGTCATGGCGATCATTTCATTATATATCGTCGCTATGAAAGGTCATGGCGATCATTTCATTATATACCGTCGCTATGAAAGGTCATGGCGATCATTTCAGTATATCATATCTCGTCATTATGAATGGACATGGGGATCACTTCAGTATATTATATCTCGTCATTACGAATGGTCATGGGGATCATTTCAGTATATTATATCACGTCAGTATGGATGGTCATGGGGATCATTTCAGTATATTATATCTCGTCATTATGAATGGTTATGGCGATCATTTCAGTATTTCATATCTCGTCATTATGAATGGTTATGGCGATCATATCAGTATATCATATCTCGTCATTATGAATGGCGAAGGCGATTATTTCAGTATATTATGTCTTGTCACTATAAATGGTCATGGCGATCAATTTGATTATATTATATCTCGTCATTTTTAATGGTCATGGGGATCATTTCAGTATATTATATCACGTCAGTATGAATGGTCATGGGGATCATTTCAGTATATTATATCTCGTCATTAGGATTGGTCATGGTGATCGTTTCAGTATATTATATCTCGTCATTGTGAATGGTAATGACGATCACTTCAATATATTGTATCTCGTCACTATGAATGGTCATGGTGATAATATCATTATAATATAGCTCGTCATTTTGAATGGTCAAGCCGATCTTTTCAGGATATTATATCTCGTCGCTATGAATGGTCATGGCGATCATATCAGAATAATGTATCTCGTAATTATGAATGGCGAAGGCGATTATTTCAGTATATTTTGTCTTGTCACTATGAATGGTCATGGCGATCATTTTGATTATATTATATCTCGTCATTATTAATGGTCATGGGGATCATTTCATTATATTATATCTCGTCATTATGAATGGCTATGGCGATCATTTCTTTGTATTATATCTCGTCATTATGAATTGTCATGGCGGCCATTTCAGTATAGTATGTCTCGTCACTATGAATGGTCATGACAATCGCTTCAGTATGTTATATCTCGTTATTATGAATGGTTATGACGATCATTTCAGTATATTATATCTTGTAGGTAGAAGTAGTACATACGGTACGTGCAACATAGACCAAATTTTGAACGTTTTATCGTCGCCATTATGATCGCTATGGAATATCTGAGTCACAAATAATCAGAGATCTGTTCCGTTCGTTATAATCATAATTCCGTATTTTCTTCATTCGCTCATATTATGCTTTACATTGGTAATATTATAGATGAAGGATGTCATCAGTGGAACAGGAACTGCTTACGTTTTCTAAGCACCTGTATTCAAGACCGTTTTTAGTGTATCGTGGTGCTCAAATTTTAGTTTTTGTCGAATGCTCTGCAGATTATTACTTGTTCGTTAAATATGTCCTTCTAGGTATTGTTTTGTCTGTCATTCTTCCACTTACGGCTTCTAATTCGGCATTTGAAATCTTCAACCTTTTCTTGTTCTAGCAATAGGTAAGTTGAAAACTTGCTCACTTGGTGTTAAGCAACATTTACCAATCCATTCACTCTGCAATACATGTATTATACTTGTGTAGTGTATTGTAGTATAGTGTAGTGCAACTCCAGGTAATTAGCTTATTTGCCGGAATTTTTCAATAACTCTGGATGCGTTAGATCATTTTGTAGAGAAATAAGTACAACTGGAATACAATCCACACTTTGATGTTAAATGTCAATTCATTCTTGCTCAATTAATGTCATATTGATTTCTAATATTTAGATAATATTAGTTAATGGAAAAGGCCATGGTCTTAACAAGTTAGCGTGAAAATTTAAATGTCAGTAAATTAAACACATTTATCTTAATGAAAGTTAAAAATAGCATACCGTAAGGTAGAAATTGGTGATTGAAGTTGCATGTAGCACCACATAATGGGAATCGCCGTTTTGTAAAACTCTTCAATGTGAAGAGACAAAAGGCATAATGCATTTTGGATTATAACTGCGTTTAAAGCTCTTCCGAAAGATCCGAGACGTCACAAAGTCGGCGTAGTATTTCATCATCAGTTGCTCTTTTATGATTAAAAATTATGTAAATAGTGAAATAAAGTCGTATATTAATCTTTGGATATTTACAAATTCAATATGACTTGATATCAAGCATTTTTTTGTACTAACGACAACAATTTTGTTTGTTTGTTTATACCTATCATACCTTTATTAACGGATGGACCAGTGACCAATAAAAACACGGCAAAATACGATATCATTGGAGACAAAAAAGAAAACAGCTCTTGTACGCATAAAACAAGGTAAAAGAAACAGTTATTTAATATATGGCCAACATGTAAAACATGAATTTATACCCCCCCTAACAAAATATACAAATAAACTTACATGTTTTATGAACATGAAACATGGGATGGGTATATTAAGAAAAAAAAATGGGACGATATACAAATTGTAAACATTGTATTGCAGCTGATCTTATATTAAAACATAGCCAAAAGGACTCGAAGTTGGGAAGCATCAGATACATTATTTATTCAACTAATATGAAACCGACTTCATATGCAGAGTTGTAATGCCAGCTTACACTACGACATGAAATTCAAAGTATTCATATTTCTAATCGGGTATGTTAATGTTAATAAAGGTATTTTTGTATAAGTTATAATGTATTGAATTATGGCAATGTCTCAACTGACTGGAACTTTCCTTTTAGAAACTGATGGTGGTCTAAATTATTCGATGAAATATTATTGTTATGCAGCGTAAATACATTTACTAATATAAATTAAAGGGGGAGGGGGGCAAATGAAATATTACTATCATACCTGTTCTACAATATATATTCCAAACTCTAATTGCTGTCTATAAATTCTTGGTATCACATTGTTCATAAATATCTTTAGCTGTTTTTCACGATCTCTGTACGGAACAATAATGGCCACTCTCTGAATGGCTGTGCAATTAAAAGGTTTATAATGTCCATCTATCATGTATTTGTACACATAATTGAGATCTTCTAAAGAATACACTGTTCTATTTAATGCTTCTCGACCATCTGAAATTAGATAAATTTAGTCGAATGTGGGCAATAACAACATTACCGAACTCCGAACAATCTTCCAAAGGGAAAGTCAAAACTCTTAAGTATATAAACAGACAAAATCAGTCAACAACCGGAAAACTGTGAAAACCGTAATAACCCTGACTTGGTACAGGCATTTCCAAAGAAATGTTGGGTTGAATCAGATTTTTAGGCACCAAACCTCCCATTTCATTACGGTTCAAACGGTTCCGATTGCCATACTTTGTCGAAATGGACATAACAAATGAAAAATCTGCACATGTGTTCAATCAATAATGCTTCTTGCATATGTCCTTCATGTTTCATCCATTCTTTGAACAAGAATAACATTGTTTCCGGTATAATAGTGGGGCTGCAGTAAACAACAGGGACAACTGTCCGTAAATGGAACATAGCCATTAGTTAAAGCAATGAAGGCAACATGTCATGTATGTGATATAGCATAGTGCCAATTTCAGTTCAGTATAGAAATCATAGGTTGAAGGAACAGCTAACTAATTGAAATCAGCAGGCTTGGGTACCATACCGTTTTCAAAAATATTTTTGACCATGCTATTTGATACATTAACCAATAATGTCTCACTTTTATTTTAATTTTACATTTATTTAAATGTGCAGCCCTATTATGTATGTATACTCTCCAAAAAAAGAAACGCAACATGTGAAAAAATATAATTTACTTCAAATTTTCAACATCATTTTAAGTACAGAATAAGTCTTATATTACACTGACATTTGGCACACTGGTTCAAACCTTAAATTTCATTAAAATGTCAAAATTGATCACATTAAAGTCCATATCATTCATATGACGTCAATTCAATGTCCATATATGTTGTGCCCGCCAATAGCCTGTATCACAGCACGGAAATATCAGCAGCCCATGATCGCTACATCCGGGTACTTCACCTGATAAACTAGACCGTTACAGCAAGAGAAACAGCATTAAATGTCCCAAGTCTCCGACGAATATCGACGCAGACAGTCACAAACTGTCTCCGTGAAAACGGCTTATGCGCCAGACGCACTTACTTTGGCGCAGTACTGAGACGTCGGCATCGACTTGCATGGGTCCGATGGTGCAACAGAGTAAGGGACTGGGACCTGCAAAATTGGAGGTGAGCCTGGTTCAGCAATGAATCAAGATGCATGCTACAGAAAATAGATGGCAGTACACGTGTCTACAGACGCTGGAATGAGAGGTTCGCAAGGAACTGCGTCCTTGAGGTCGATCATTTCGGCGGAGGAAGTGTGATGATGTGGGGTCCCATATCATACGCCGATAAACTCAACTGGTGCACCTCAACCGCAACTGTAACGCCGCTCGATAAAGAGATGAGGTTTTGACCCCATAACATGCTTCCACCAATGAACCTCCGTAGGAAAGTTTTTCAGCAAGACAACGCTCAGCCTCATACAGCTCGTGCTACTGTTGACTTTCTAGCCAACCAGAACGTAACAGTGCTCCCCTGGCCATTTAAATCACTAGATTTGAACCCAATATAGAATTTGTGGATTACTTGGATCGACGCGTGCGCAGTCGTCAACCAGCTTCGAAAACTCTACAAGGACTGCAGTAGGCTCCTGTGAAAAAATGGAGGTGAATTCCGCAAGACCGCCTTCGTCTATTGATCGAGTCAATATTGAGACGGGTCCACACAGTGCTACAGGCCAATGGTGGGCACATTAAATATTGACTTTGAAGTGATGTCATCTGAACGTTATGGACTTTAATGTGATATTTGAATGAGCTGTAAAGTTTCAACAACCAGTGTGTCAAATTTCAGAGTAATGTAATGCATATTTCTGTATTTAAAATGATGTTGAATATTTGAAGTAAATTGTATTTTTTCACATGTTCGGTTCATTTTTTTGGAGAGTATGTATTATTGCTATTATAATTCTATTGATTGATATGTGGGATTTCTATTCTATTATGTATGTATTTTAATATGACACACGCAACATCTATTCTCTATGTCTTTTTCTGTCCCACACGTTGACCACCAAATTATTTTATGCAGCCGTACCTTGAAAAAACAACGGTTTTGTGAACTTGCAAAGTCGCCATATTGGTTTGACATTAGACATTGAACACGTCTCTCGGTGAGACTAACATTCTGTCATTCAACAAGGTGTTTAATTCTTTATCACTTTGCTTTGTCTATTTTTAGTTGCTTTACAAATCATTTTTAACGTTTATATATATATATATATATATATGTATATATATATAAATATATACTAATACATCACTGATGTTAGTCCATTAACCATTAATTGCAACTGACAAAATAAATCAGTCTCTAAACCAAAAAAGTAATTGTTAAAATGCAATGAAAAATATGTGTATTTACCTGTCTTATCATTACCTCCCTTTAACGAGATTATCATATTTATTTCATTCAAAAATTAGGAATAGTTTTGCATTTATTATTATACAATTAATGACTTTTAATGAGGTGGATACAAGGATTTATTAACCCAAGAATATTATATTTACCGATACCAGAGGACGAGGAAAATATATTATTCTTGGGTTAATAAATCCTGGTATCCATCGAACTGAAAGTCGTTAATTATTTTATTATATGACGCATGTTATATGTTTCTTTTACCCTTAGAATAAGCTTTGATGACGACATTTTCTTTGGTGTAGCTTTGTGGAATGTTATAGTCACCTTGCGTGACGTCACACAAGGTGAATATAATGTTTTATCAAAGATCGTTACTAGTGACGTCAGCCAATCAGAAAAAAGACATTTTCTGAAGTCATATACTAATATATATTAGTTACTGATATGTAGTGCAATATCAGGATATAGAGACTGTTACATAATCGTGGCACGGACCAGTCGAAATGATATTGTCCGAGCAGGAGATTTCATGGTCCATACCCTGACCCAAGGACAATGTGTTTATCCTGATATTTCACGAGCATGAAATGTCATTGTCGATGCTATGAACCAAGGGCAGTCCGTCTATCCTGATATTTCCCTCCATAGCCGTAGTTATAGTGGTTATTGCTTTAAAGACCAGAGACACACACACAATATAAATGCGCATGCTCTTCCCAAGGAATCAAGAAACTTAATATGAACTGAATTTTTAGGAATAAATAACATTTTACAAATTCAATAAATCATATCTTGGTCCATTTTAGAGGAAATAAAATGTCTAAAGGATTAGTTTACTTCATCTAAGTTGATGCAAATTCCCACCTTTTGTGAAAACGTTAGTTTTACATGAAAGTTAGATATGTTAGCTACTGAGTTGTCAAAAATACATTAATGTGTTTTTCTTTCTCCATAAACATGTGTATGTCCCCGCCACTAAGTGACCGTGACATATAGTGTTAATCATGTCCGTAATTTCGAAATAAAACAGTTGTCACCACTTTGTTTCGCTATGCCTCGAGATATTTGGTATTTGGTGTATAATGAGAAGTTACAGTTCAGGTTTACGTTTCGTTCCGGTCCAATGATTCTTGACCAAGTTGTGGCCCTTGGACTTTCTAATTGGGCCAAATATTTAATTGTCAAACTTTTTGTCGCTATGCGTGGTGATATTGACTGGATTTGTGGTATATGAGTGTATAATGATGACTTACAGATCAAATTTACATTTCGTTCCGTTCCAATGATTTTGGCAGAGTTATTACCCTTGGACTTTGAAATGTGGCCAATATTTGCAAGCCTCCTTAATATTTACGGCGGGGACATTCGCGTCGTTCCGACCCATCTAATTTTCTTATTTTGTACGAAAAATGAAGGCACCCTTTTTTCATAAAATGTAGACATTTATCCATCTTATTACTTTGCATTCTTTTCTCTTGCATTCGATTCAGCACGTTGTATTCGGAAGGCAAACCACCTGTTATTTCGACTTACGCCAATAACAGATTGGATCTACGTTCGGTTAATACATCTCTAAGCTTTGGAGTGAAATGAAATAGATTGAAACGTATGTGGAGAATCCCGTCCCCCTTCACGTTAAGAACCATGTTTATAGGTGTGTTCCAGAAATACATATGGCGTGCATTATAAATCACATACAGCAAAATCTCTCTAAAACGAACCCAGAGTCCTCTATAAGGGGAACTTTAAATGAAGTCCCAAGGTAGGACATTCTTGTTCTCATAACAAGCATAGATCAAACACCTGTCTATTCCGAGCACAAGCAGGATCTGCTTAGACATGTTACGTTGTATACATTTTTTGCGTGATGTAAGATTAATCATATCATATTGAGATAATTCTGAGTGGTATTCGTGTTTCACGATCTTTAGTTTTCGCTGTAATGTTTTGTAAATCGTTGTTTGTCATTTTCTCTTTTTTTTTCTTTTGTGTATTGTGCTGTCTGTCCTTCTTCGACTTACGGCTTCTTCAATCCTTTCCTGTTCTTTCTTCTGTAAGGAAACCATCTAGGCATGGATATTGTATTACATATTGAGATAATTCCTGTTATTTTTTTTTGTGGCATGATGTTAGTATAGCATGATGAGATACCTTTTGCTATTTAGCCTTCTTGTTACTTCTTCAAACTGTTCTTGCATTTTTATGATAGCAGAACCACCCTGTCATTTAATTAATACATACGTAATAACTTTGCTGGACATGTCCTTTCTGTCTGATGATACTGAGATTTAATTAATTCTGATTTAATGATAGACAATACCGATGTTTTTAAATTGTTGGGGACAGAATAGTTGGTCCTAGGTGTCATTGTTCTGAATGTCAAGAAACATAATATAACAAGCACTGTGCCAAATATACAACAGTGTCGTTGAGCTGGTACATAGTTCTTTCTTGTCATACTGCCTCACCACTGTAAAAATAAGACTTCATCTTAAAAGCATTATCATCTACTATAGACGTCATATTATTTGATTTCATTTGATATGCTGTATTTAACGCCACTTTCAGCAATATCATGAGGTAGTGGAAGTCGGAGTACCCGAAGAGAGCCACCGGCCATGGGTAAGCAACTAGTATACTTCATCACTTGCGGCTGCAAGTCGAGTGCACCATTTTTGTAAGTTACAAAACGTGCGCGAACCCACGCCGTATTGGTGATATGCTTGTATGAGTTGGTAGGTAATCCAACTACCTAACTCCTTGAGCCACTCGGGCCCCGACATCATATGAGGTCCTGAGTTAATTTCATGACTATATGTATCTCGGTATCATAGGTACCTCGGAATCAATAGCTTCCAGACATGAACATCTAAAGATTTAATAATCTTTGCAGGAGATCAGATTAAATAATAAACTTGATGGAATTAAATATTGAGCATAACATAATAATATAATATGGAATAACATATGAATGTACTGATTTAATTGATCATTGGACCGACTATATGTAATAGCAGATTGTCTATATTCTTCCAAAGTAAGCCCGTCTCAAAGAGTAAACAACACAGTAGCTAAATCACAGCCTTTACGAACTTTCTTGTTTTCAATTATTTAACCAGCTTACATGCGTCAGATTTGCAATTCTTCATTAAATTGTAATAAACAAATAGTGGATCAGATGCGTTTCCGCCTTAAGCTTCACCAGGTAGGCTCAAAGCCTAAGGAATGGACAATCAATTAGCATAGATAATCTTTAGGAACTATAAAGTCAAAGGCACTAAACAGGATAGCAAAATCGAATACAGTCACATATATCGGGGGAGTAAAACCTTAATAAGAATGATAGTAACATCATTTATGAACTGTGAATAAGAAAGAACGTAAGAAACACTGACTACAGGGAGGAATATACCCATCGTCAACTGTTATAATAGAGGGAAGAATATACCAACCATCAGCTGTTATAATACAGGGAGGAATATACCCACCGTCAGCTGTAATAATACAGGAGGAATATACCCACCTTCAGCTGTGATAATACAGGAGGAATATACCCACTATCAGCTGTGCTAATACAGCAGGAATATACCCACCTTCAGCTGTTATAATACAGCAGGAATATACCCATCATCAGCTGTTATAAAACAGGAGGAACATACCCACCGTCAGCTGTTATAATACAGCAGGAATATACCCACCATCAGCTGTTATAAAACATGAGGAATATACCCACCGCCATCTGTTATAATACAGGAGGAATATACCTACCATCAGCTGTGATAATACAGGAGGAATAGACCCATCGCCAGCTGTTATAATACAGGGAAGAATATACCCACCATCAGCTGTGATAATACAGGAGGAATATACCCACCATCAGCTGTGATAATACAGGAGGAATATACCCACCATCAGCTGTTATAATACAACAGGAATATACCCATCATCAGCTGTTATAAAACAGGAGGAACATACCCACCATCAGCTGTGATAATACACAGGAATATACCCACCGTCAGCTGTTATAATACAGGAGGAATATACCCACCGTCATCTGTTATAATACAGGATGAATATACCTACCATCTTCGGTTATAATACATGAGGAATTTACCCACCATCTGCTGTGATAATACAGGAGGAATATACCCACCGTCATCTGATATAATACAAGAGGAATATACCCACCGTCAGCTGTGATAATACACAGAGGAATATACCCACCGTCAGCTGTTATAATACAGGAGAAATATACCCAACGTCAGCTGTGATAATACAAGGAGGAATATACCCACGTAATCTGTTATAATACAGGAGGAATATACCCACCATCATCTGTTATAATACAGGGAGGAATATACCCACCGACATATGTTGAAATACAGGAGGAATATACCCACCATGAGCTGTTATAATACAGGGTGGAATATACCCACCATCAGCTGTGATAATATTACAGTGATAATAATAAAAACGTAGATATTTAATTTCCGTGGTGTGATGTTCGCTACGATTTTCGATTTTCACATAAAAAGTCTTTAATTACGTAACTTGTATCTTTGCGCATAATGGTGTCCAACAGATATTTATTTTTTTGTTTTTTGTTTTTTGTTTTTTGCCTTGTACCTTGTGTAATGTTTGTCAGTTTCCCTATATTTTGTATGTTCCTTATGGTTTTCTCTAATGCGCACACCACTTACCACTATTGTAATTTTAACTTTAATTAAACATTTTAGTACTAAATAAAGCATTGAATATAATTAATGTTACAATCTTACTTTACCTTATAACAGGAACACGTGTTTGTATCTTCCTACTCACTCTGCACACAGGTAATACTGTAAATCATCAAAGCGTGAAAATTAATAACTGATTGTTATGGCGTAATCATTATACATATTGTTTAGTTTTTATTTCAATGGCTTTGATTACGAATCAAAATAGATTACTAAACACTGCTTTAAGTATTCACAGGAGAAAATGTTTGAAGATACCGAAAATCAAAGCATTAAATAGACAACTAAATCTTGAGCCACGCAAACTTCAACTAACCCAAAAGGAACCCTTTGTTCAGTAGATTCCTTGTTAGCAGCAACCCTCAAGGAAATCACGATATGAACTACAAGCTCTGGAAATGGGAGCAATTGAGGTATGTGTATTCTATATGCAGGTGATGCTGGAATATTGCTATATATAAATGGACAGTTCACAATGAGGAAATTGAAATCATCTCTTTTGTCATAAATTTCGTTCTTAACCGCCCTCACTGTAAATTTAGAGGTGTAGATCAAGGTATGACCTATCTCTTTAGGTGGTATCATTAATTTCAAGCTCAGCGGGATATATGCAATCAACGAAATCACCAAACCTAGAATTAGTTAATGAAAGGACACCATCTATATAGCGGAACATGATATTAAAGGATCGGCATAGCTTTCATCGTTTTTACTGAGAAGTCCCTGTAAGAAATCTGACTCATACGAATAAAGAAACAAGTCGGCGAGAAGAGGAGCACAATTTGTATCCATAGGTATACCGACTGTCTTTTGAAAAACACGTCCACCAAACATAACAAATATGTTGTCAATAAAAAAAAACACGAGCATGTTAATGGTATCAGTTTCTGATAACTTTTTGGAAGAATCAGAGTGTGTTTGTTTTCACAAAATCACATATGTCTTTTCCTAACACAAGGGTATTTGCATCTACGTTGGCATTTCCTTTCCATGAAACACAGTTGGACCAGTCCCCTTAACCAATCCTTCAGCTTAGAGTAAGGAATAGTTGTGTAGAGGGTAGAGGAGTCAAATGTTGTAATGCTAATGAAGGAGGGGAGGGACCTAGATTGTATGTACTCTAACATATCTTTAGAGTTCTTCAGAGTCCACATCTGAATCACGCCAACCCTCGAGTATCTAGTGTCACAGTAACTCTGTTTTGACAGGCGATAGAATGCATGTAAATAATTTGGAAAGAGGTTTCCGTGGGGCAATTGGCAGAGTCAGAAATATAGCGCTGTTTGAAAGGACACTTGTGTAATTTATAAATTCAGTAGAGTGATGGTAGATCTAGTTCTTCATATTTGGTTGCAATTCCAAAGGAACATAAAACCTACCTGTGATTGTCCAGGATTTCCTCTTCCGTAAGTGTCGTCGGCATATGTGTAGGGTTGTCAAGTGAATTGGCCATATCTAATTCCTTTATCAAGCAGTCTATGTAATGTGATTTACGCAAAAAACAATATTGTTAATGGCCATGTCGCCGGAGATAATAACATATTTATCATGGAGAAGAGACAGGTGTTTAGCCCTTTTAACACTTTATATTGACGTGTATGTACTAAGTCAGGATAGTGAGCGGTAAGGTATTTGTATGTTAGGGGTATAGATGTTGGCTCATCCTACACATTAAATATGTATTAATTTAAAAAAGAAGACATAATAAGAGTATAATCTACATCAAGCTTATTTGCAATGAGAAATCCATTCGAAAATAATTTAATTATATGTCAAGAAAATACTTAGCTCTAAATAGCGTAATACATTTTCAAGAATTGAATAACGAAATAAAATTAATAGGGTTTATGGCTGTTTATAGCGAACACATAATTTGTGACACACTATACGCACTGTTGATTTTTTGACTATCTCAAAATAAAATATTTGTCATGCAGGAGAGACGGGTGGTTAATAACATTTAGGTCTTACGTAACCAGATTTCTAGGAGAAAACTTCATAAGATGGGAAAAACTTGACTATGATCCCAATTTGTTATATTTAACATATAAAATATGTTTATGCTAAAATCAAGTGTAGACAATTTGCAAAGCCACGGAAGATTCTATCTATGTTTAATAACTTTCTGTAAATATGAATATGTGATGAAACCATGATAATAAATGTATTTAATGGCTATATGTAACATGGTTCTGCTTAAATAGCAAACTGTCTTTCAAAACGCATGTGCGAAACATAATTATTTTGTGAATTGTATCACATTATAGTAAATGAAGAGCTTCATCTTGAATTTATTAAATCTCCAGGTCTTGTACAATAACACCTTATGTTATTATATATACTATTATGTAGTTCTGATAATCTAATTTAAATCCACAAAAGGAGTCATATGTTCAACCGATCAATCAGAGAAAAGCTCGAGATCAAAGAACCGAAGACACATTGGAAACTGTTGTCAATTTAGTCAACCTATTTTAATTACTTCCATATGATTACACGGTCCAAGCAGAATATAAGCAGAATCTAAGGTTGCTCGCGTCGGAAAGGTTGTTAGCTGTTCGTATAGCATAACGCCCCTATAGAGAAGGTTGTTAGATGTTCGTATGTCATAACGCCACTGTATTGAAGGTTGTTAGATATTCTTATATTATAATAACCATATGCGAAGTTTATTAGATGTTCGTATGTCATACGCCCCTATAGGGAAGGTTGTTATATGCTTGTATATCATAACGTCCCTAGAGGAGGTAGTTATATGTTCGTATATCATAGCGTCCCTATAGGGAGGTAATTGCATATTCGTATATCATAACGCCCCTATGGGGAAGGTTGTTAGATGTTCGTATGGAATAGCGCCACTGTAGGGAAGGTTGTTAGATGTTCCTTTACCATAGAGCCCATATATGGAAGGGTGTTAGATGGTCGTATATCATAAACCCCTACATGGAACGATGTTAGATGTTCGTATGTCATAACGCGCCTATAGGGAAGGTTGTTTGATGCTCATATATCATAATGTCTCTATAGGGGAGGTTGTTAGAAGTTTGTATATCATAACGACCCTTTAGAGAAGGTTGTTAGATATTTCTATCGCAAAACACCCCTACAGGAAAGGTTGTTAGATGCTCGTATATCATAACGACTTCAAAGGGAATGTTGTTAGATGTTCGTATATCATAAAGCCCCTATGGTGAAGGATGTTATATGTTCGTATGTCATTACGCCCTACAGGGAAGGTTGTTAGATGTTCGTATATCATAACGCCTTCAAATGGAAGGTTGTTAGATTATCGTGTCTCATAACGCCTTCAACAGGAAGGTTGCTAGATTATCGTATATGATAGGGCCTTCAAAGGGAAGGTTGTTAGATGTTCGTTTGCCATAGCGCCTATATAAGGAATGATTTGAGATGTTCTCATATCATAACGCACCAATACGCAACGTTATATAGGGAAGGTAGTTAGATTTTCGTACATCGTAACGTCCTCTAGGGTAGGTTATTAGATGTTGGTATATCATAGCGCCCCTTTAAGGAAGGATGTTAGATGTACCTATGACATAACACCCCTATAGGGAAAGTTGTTGGATGTTCGTATACCCTAACGCACGTATAGGGAGGTTTCGTATATTTCGTATGTCATAACGCCGCTATATGGATGTTTGTTAGATGATGATGTATCATTACGCCTTCAAATGGAAGGTTGTTAGATGTTCGTTTATCATAACGCCCCTATAGGGAAGGTTGTTAGGTGGTGGTGTATCATAAATCCTTCATAGAGAAAGTAAATCTTTACAACTTCTTGTAATATAAATAACCATTTTTCCTTTTATGTGTGTATGCAGTAATCAACTTAAAAATAGTGAACTTTTACAAAACATGGTCTAACATGAAACTCATGGAATAACATCAAGATCTTGATGTTATGTTATGATTTTGCGGACCTCGACGAAAGCACCCAATATTGATTTCTGTTACAAACCATATATACCATGGATCTTACTCATGAACTTATTGAAACCAACTTATCGTTGGATTCGTTTATTTAAATAAGTTAATTCGTAAGATCCATGGTATAGCTAATATAAAGGGAATGTTGTTTGATATTCGTATTTCATTACGCCCATAGGTAATATTTTTAGATGTTCATATATCATAACGACCCTATTGTGAAGGATGTTAAATAAATGTTCGTATATCATAGCACCTCTATATGGAAGAATATTAAATGTCCACATATAATAACACCCCTAGTGTGAAGGTTGTGAGATGTTCGTATATCATACAGACCCTGGATCGTTTAACTTAACACATATTTCGTATCGTTTGCGTTTTTCGTTCGTTTCGTTTGCGTGTATCGTTCGTTCGATTTTCGTTTTCCGTTCATTTGCGTTTCGTGCGTGTAACTTGTTCTTTCGTTTCGTGTATCGTTCGCCAGTTTAATTAGACTAATACACGAAACGAAATACGAACGAACGATACACGAAAACAACGATACACGATACACGAAACGAACCCACGCTACGATTTCCAGTTTAAAATAATTACTACAATTTCAATCTTACTATTACTAAAAAAAAATGAATCAAAGTGTAAACAAAATTTTACATATACAAACATGTATTTCCATTACATGTATTTACATGTACCAGTAATTTTGTACAATAAGGGAAAACATATTTAATAAATGCATTTTTTCCTATAATTTACTCTAGGACAAATAAACAAGAAATCATCTATATTAAAATTAAAGAAAAAGAAACTTTTCTGTGCATTTATAGACTTCGAAAAGGCTTTCGATACTGTGTGGCGTGATGGTTTGTGGTACAAGTTACTTATGTGTAATATAAAGGGTAAGATGTACAATGTAATTTTAAACCTGTATAATAATATAAAATCAAGAATTGTTTATATCGATTCTGTTTCAAATGTTTTCCCATGTTTAAACGGTGTTGGACAAGGTGAAAATGGATCCCCTTTTCTGTTCGCATTATATCTAAATGATTTGGATACCTTTTTGACTAGTAAAAATGTGCAAGGGGTTAAAAGCATTTCCGAAGACTTTGAAAACGATTTACAAATTTATGTGAAATTATTTACCATTCTTTACGCCGACGATACAGTACTTTTGGCAGAGTCTGCTGAAGAATTGCAATCAGAGTTAAATTATTTTTATGAATATTGTGAGAAATGGAACTTAAAAGTAAACACAAACAAATGCAAAGTAGTGGTTTTTTTCAAAGGGAAGGTTACCTATCAATTTAAATTTTAAAATGAATAATATGGAATTAGAGATAGTAAGTGAATTCATATACTTGGGTACAATGTTTCAAAGAACAGGATCTTTCAAGAAAAATAAAATTAATCTTGCAGAGAAGGCATCAAAAGCTATGTATGACATTTTAAACAAGGGAAGAGTACATAATTTATCTGTAAGTTGTCAATTGGATTTGTTTGATAGAATAATTATACCTATGTTAACCTATGGATCAGAGATATGGGGTTACGAAAATATTGACATATTAGA
>MJUT01048807.1:53920-75645 GCA_002080005.1 Gigantidas platifrons
TATAAGCCATAAATGGCTAATTGAAAGCACTAAACTAAGATTAACCGACCAGTTCAAACAAAATTGGCATTCTACTTTGCAAATATCTCCAAAAGCATTGAGCTATAGATTATTCAAGTCGGATTTTTGATTTGAAAAATATTTAGACGTCTTAAATGACAAAAATTGATTTACTTTTTGCAGATATAGAACATCTAATCATGAATTACCGATTGAAGTAGGGCGCTGGACAAATGTAGAAAGACAAAATAGACTGTGTCAGCTATGTCAATCTCGCGAGATTGGTGACGAATTTCATTATGTATTACAGTGTCTAAATTTTGTAAATGAAAGAACAAATATAATTCCAAAATACTTTTTTAACAGACCAAACACATTAAAACTGTCAACATTATTTAACAAAAAGAAACCTGAAACTATTCGCAAATTATGTAAGCTTATTGATAGAGTAAATAAGAAAATTAGTTCTCCTTGAAAAAAATCCATCACACCTTTGTTAGTATTTGTATCATTTGTATTTAACGTTTAAACATTCTTTTCATAATTTGTATTCAATGTACACCCATAATCTTGATAATTGATGTAATGATATTATTTACTTTGTATTGATTTGAACACTCTCACTCTGTAACCTTTGTAACATTGGTTTAGAGAATAAAGTTATTATTATTATATGTATGTAAACAAACGCCTCTGGCAGTTTCACCTGTAAAATACATGCACTGCAGGTGTGAAATGTCAACTCTTACATTTGTAATTTCATTCTAATTAACAATTATATGACCTTTTTGAAGCCACACGACTCTCGAACAGCTTAATCGAGAAAATAACTGATACACCTATGTCTGGTTGGAATTGTCAATTGAGAATCCGAATAATTATAAATATTAATTCTGTATAATTATATAAATATCAATTCTGTATAATTATATAATTAAATAGATACACATTTTGTTTAATTAAATAAATAGAAAGTCATATTTGAAGTCAAATATATGAGATTTGAAATTTAATCATAAATATAATTAATAAACAGATTGGTAATATAAACTATTTAATATAAATTGTATTATCATATTAGTTTACCGACTAATTTATCGTTTATATAAATAACTTCCTTATAAAGTATAAGATTACAGAAGTTAATCACATCAATTTGCACAAAAGGCATTCAAATAATAACACGATACTATTCGTGTATCGTTCGTTCGTTTCGTGTATCGTTCGTCTGTTTCGTGTATCGTGCGTTCGCTTCGTTTATCATGCGTTCGTTTCGTGCATCGTGCGTTTGTTTCGTGTATCGTGCGTTCGTTTCGTATATCGTACATTTTTCGTGTCGTTCGTGTGAAGCGTTCGTTCCGTTTTCCGTTCTTTTCGTTTCCGTTTTTCGTTCGTTTGCGTTTCGTGCGTAGTGTAAACGTATACGATCCAGGATCTGTAGCGCCACTATAGGTAAGGCTATTACATGTTCGTATACCATAACGCCCCTATAGGGAAGGTAGTTAGATGTTCGTACATCATAACGTCGCAATAGGGAAGGTTGTTAGATGTTCGTATATCATAACGCCTTCAAAAGGAAGGTTGCTAGATTATCGTATATGATAGCGCCTTCAAAGGGAAGGTTCATAGATGTTCGTATATCATAACGCCCCTGTATGTAAGGTTGTTAGAAGTTCGTATATAATAACGCCCCTATAGGGAAGGTTGTTAGATGTTCGTATATCATAGCGCCTCTATAGGGACTGATTTGAGATGTGATCATATCATAACGCCCCTATACGCAACGTTCTCTAGGGAAGGTAGTTAGATTTTCGTACATCGTAACTGCCCTCTAGGATAGGTTATTAGATGTTCGAATATCATAACGCACCATTAGGGAAGGATGTTAGATGTACCTATGGCATAACACCCCTGTAGGGAAGGTTGTTTGATGTTCGAATATCCTAACGCACCTATAGGGAAGGTTGTTAGATGTTCGTATATCTTAACGCTCCTATCAGGCAGGTTGTTAAATGTTGGTGTATCATAACTCCTTCAAAGGGAAGGTTGTTAGATGCTCGTGTATCATAACGCCTTCAAAGTGGAGGTTGTGAGATGCTGGTACATGCTAGCGCCTTCAAAGGAATGTTGTTAGATGCTTGTATATCATAACGCATTCAAAGGAAAGATTGTTAGATGTTCGTTTATCATAACGCGTCTAGAGGAGAGGTTGTTAGGTGGTGGTATATCATAAATCCTTCATAGACAAAGTAATTATTCACACCTTCTTGTAGCATAAATACGCATTTTTCCTTTGATGTTTTTATGCAGTAATCAAATTAAAAATAGTGAACTTTTACAAACCATGGTCTAACATGAAAATCATGGAATAACATCATGATCTTGATGTTATGTCATGATTTTGCGGACCTCGACGAAAGCACCAAATATTGATTGATGTTACAAACCATATATACCATGGATCTTACTCATGAACTTATTCAAACCAGCTCATCCTTCGGATTCGTTGGTTGAAATAAGTTAATTCGTAAGATCCATGGTATATATAATAAATAGGGAAGGTTTTTTGATATTCGTATTTCATAACGCCCTTATAAGGAAGGTTGTTAGATGATCGAATATCATAACGATCCTATAGGTAAGATTTGTATATGTTCATATATCATAACGAACCTATTGTGAAGGCTGTTAGACGCACCCCTTTAGGGAATGATAGTAGATGTCCGTATGCTATAACCCTCCTATAGGGAAGGTTCTTAGATGTTCGTATAAGATAGCGCCACTATAAGGAAAGTTGTTAGATGTACGTATACCATAGCGCCCCTATATCGAAGTGTGTTAGATAGTCGTATATCATAACACCCTACAGGGAAGGATGTTGGATGTTCGTATGTCATAGCGCCCCTATAGGGAAGGTTGTTAGATGTTCGTATATCATAACGCCCTTATAGGGTACGCTCTTAGATGTTCGTATATCATAAAGCCCCTATAGGAAAGGTTGTTTTATTTTTCTATGACCTAAAGCCCCTATTGGGAAGGTTGTTAGATATTCGGGTATCATAACACCCCTATACGGAAGGTTCTTAGAAGCTCGTATATCATAACGACTTCGAAGGGAAGGTTGCTAGATGTTCGTATATCATAACGCCCTTATAGGGATAACAGTTAGATGATCGTATATCATAACGCATTCAAAGGGAAGAGTGTTACATGTTCGTATATCATAACGCCTTCAAAGAGAAGGTTGTTAGATGTTCGTATATCATAACACCTTCAAAGAGAAGGTTGTTAGATGTTTGTATATAATAACGCCTTCAAAGATAAGGTTGTTAGATGCTCGTAGGTCATAGCGCTTTCAATGGGAAGGTTGCTAGATGTCCGTATATCATAACATCCCTCTATGGAAGGATACTAGATGATCGTATTTCATAACGTCACAATAGGGAAAGTTGTTAGATGCTCGTATGGCATAATGCCTTCAAATGGAAGGTTGTTAAATGCTCGTATATGATACCGCCTACAAAAGTAATGCTGTTAGATGTACGTATATCATAACTCCATAATAGGGAAGGTTGTGAGATGTTCGTTTATCATAACTCCTTCATAGGGAAGGCTGTTTGATGTTCGGATGGCTTAACACCTTCATAGGGAATGCTGGTTGGTGTTCGTATGTCTTAACTGCTTCATAGGAAAGCTTGTTTGATGTTCGGATATCTTAAAGCCTTCATAGGAAAGGTTGTTTGAAGTTCGGATAGCTTATCCTATTGATATGAAAGGTTGCTTGGAGTTCGTCTGTCTTAACGCCCCAGTAGGGAAGGTGGATATATGTTATATATCATAACACCCTTATAGGGACGGTTTTTAGATATTCCTATGTCATAACTTCGCTATAGGGAAGGTTGTTAGATGTTAGTATGCCATAAAGACCCTATTGTGAAAGATGGTAGATGTTCGAATATCATAGCGCCCCTATTAGGAAGGATGTTATTTGTCTCTATCTCATAGCGCCCTACAGGGAAGGTTGTTGGATGTTCATATATCATAACGCCTTCAAAGGGAATGTTGTTAGATGCTCGTATATAATAACACCTTCAAAGGGAAGGTTGTTAGATTATCGTATTTCATAACGCCTTCACTTCATGAAATATCTCCTTTTGCGGTAACCAAACGGTATTGGAAATGTCATATTTTCATTACCTTTTGTTGTATTTTGGATACATTTTGAAAAAAAATCAAAAGGTCTAAAAGATCATCTTTTTGTTCACCTTTTGTTTCTTAAAAGGTAGTCGAAATGGTCCATTTTGTTAACATCAATAGGTGTATGAAATGCCAACTTTCATATGGTTGAAATATAATCAGAAGATGGACTTCCCAATTAACTTTTAGTAACAAAATATCATTCAAAGTTCACATTTTTTCATCAAAAAATAAACCAAATATCATCTGATGTAACCAAAAGGTCAATCAAAGTTCACCCTTTCACCAAAATATAAACCAAATGTCATCAGATTGAACCTAAAGATCAATCAAAGTTCCACTTTTTTCACCAAAATATAAACCAAATGTCATCTGATTGAACCAAAAGGTCAATCAAAGTTCACCTTTTTTCACCAAATTATAAATCAAATGTCATCTGATTGAACCAAAAAGTCAATCAAAGTTCACCTTTTATCATAATATATGTACCAACTGTCATCTGATTGAACCAAAAGATCAACCAAAGATCACCAAAAAGGTGACCTTTCCAAATTGAAATATTACAAAAGGTCATAAAAACCTGATTTTGTTCGGATTTTAAGAAGCATTTACTATCTAAACATGTTTAAGATCTGAAAAGTGTTTACATTTGAAACACTATTGTATCTGCAGAGACAGAATATATTCCGAGACGATCTTGATATCGGAATATAAACTTTTTAAGAGATCGAATAAGGCGAATCTTTTAATAGCCCTGGTCAAGTAGCCTGTTTTTCAGACAAAGATGAAGCTTCAAGAAATCAGAATAATTGCTACTGGCTCTTGCATAGCGAATCAATTGCGAGATGTAAACATCATATGTAGGAGAAGCTGTTATATTGCTGCACATATTAGGAAAATTTATGATTTTAAAATTGAAGTCGTCTCATTTATCATAAATTTTATCAGGGTCAATGGATGACAAAACAAGGATGGACAGTAAACTAGCAGGGTTAATGAATGACAACATCAACATTAACAGTCCAATATCAGAGTACATGAATGACAACATAAAGATGGACAGTACAATAGCAGGGTCAATGAATGACAAAATAAACATGGACTTTACAATATCAGGGTTAATGAATGACAACATACACAATAAAAGTGCAATATCAGGTTTAATGAATGACAACATATACATGGACAGTACAATAACATGTTCAATGAATGACAAAACAAAGATGTGCAGTATTACAGGAAGGTCAATGAATGACAAAATAAACATGGACAGTGCAATAGGGGGGTCAATGAATGACAACATAAACATTAACAGTAGACTAGCAGAGTCAATGACTGACAACATAAACATGAAGAGTACAACAACAGGGTCAATTAATGACAAAGAAAACAGGGACTGTAAAATAAGGATAATAACAAAATTACCGAACACAGAGCAATCTTCCAAAGGGAATTTCAAAACTCATAAATCAATAAACCGACAAAATCAGTCAACAACCGGGAAACTGGAAAACCGCAATGGTCCTGACTTGGTACAGGCGTTTCTATAGAAATGGTGGATGGAATCAGATTTTACGGCGCCAACCTCTCGCATCCATTACGGTTCAAAGGTTCCCGTTGTCACTAAAACAGCATTTACAACAATACTGGAAAAATACAGGCAAAATAGCAGTCAAACAGTATCAAACTCAGTATCTAATATATCTCGTGAACCATCACCATCAACTATGAGTCCTTTGAAGTATTTTAATTACGTCACACATTCACAAAAAATATTTTTGACATTGTAAACCACTTACACAAAATACTTATCTTTATGCATGTTCACTCTATATACATTTATCTTTTACTATTGTATCTGCAGAGACAGAATATATTTCGACAAGATCTTGATATCGGAATATAAACTTCTTAACAGATCGAATAAGGCGAATCGTTTTATTGCACAGGTCCAGTAGCCTGTTTCTCAGACAAAGATGACGCTTCAAGAAATCATAATATTTGCTACTGGCTCTTGCATAGCGAATCAATTGCGAGATGTAAACACCATATGCAGGAGAAGTTGGTATATTGCTGCATATATTAGGAAAATTTTTGATTTTAAAATTGAAGTCGTCTCGTTTATCATAAATTTTAGTACTGAGTTGACCACTGTCGTCAAATTCGAGGTATAAGTCCAAAAATGATGCTGATGAAGCTGTATCTGTGGTCTCTTTAATTTCCAGCTCTGGGGGATATATCAATGGAAGAAATTCTGCAAATCTAGAATTATTGATAGATAAAACATCATCAATATACCCGTATGTGAAATTAAAGGCTCTAGCTGCATGAAACTTCTTATCTTTTACAAGTTTTTGAAGAAACTCCTACTCAAATTCGTACCCATTGGTATGCCGAGAAATATGTTATCGATTAGGAATATACAAATATAATGGAATTAATTTCCTATCTCCTTCAAGTTACATAAATTGCAGAAACGCTCATGTTTTGGAATGTTATTCCATCGACCAGTTTTGATTGGAAATTTTAAATTTGAACAGCGTATTTTGCAAATATATACTCTTTTATCAGTTCTTAATATAAGTAAGTAATTTTCTAAACAAAATTCTGTCTGAAACATAGAATAAAATTCAGCCATGGATGCCTGTTTCTGGATAAATTGGTCACTTAATATTTGCTTAACAGTGAATTTAATGTCATTAGTATGTAAAATGCACTGATTATTCCAAACATAACTCAACCCTGCATCATCTAATAACGATTTGACATATGTAATCCATTTTGAATTGATAGTTCTAGACTGATGCATACAATACAACAGTTGATACATATTACTGCATAGCTTATCTTCATACTGAAGTAAGTTGACCCAAAAATTTAAGATTCTTAATTTGATCTTTATCACTAGTGGATAGCGGCCAGTTTCACCATAAAACATAACACTATGTGTACTGGACCTCACTGATAAAATTCGCTTAAGAAATTGGAGATGTATTTTTTTTCTAGAATGGCCAAATTTTCAAATCCCCAAATTTCACACGAATAAAACAATATTGTTCAATCAAAAAATCAATTAATTAAAGTTGGAGATCAATAGGAATTGATTTATTTCTCAGTTTCCTGTAAATAGCATAACGATCCTTCTGAGCTTGCTCAGATAATTTCTTTCTAGCGATTTTAAAATTACCATTATAATTGAATAATATCCCCAAAATAAAAATATGAACTAACTATTTCAATGTTTGTACCAGATAGATTAAATTCATAATCATAATCCCTTTTACGTTTAATGAAAATCAATATTTTCTTTTTTTCCATAGGAATTTTGTAAATCAGACTTAGATTCAGCTAATAAAATAGTATCATCTGCATATAGTAACACAAATAAAAGTATATACAATCTAATATTTTCTAGACATTTCTGTGATAATGTTTGGAGACCTCTCATGTCATTACTGCATATCAAATCCTCAAGATCCGACAGAAAAACTGCAAATAAAAATGGGGATATATTGTCCCCTTGACGCACCCAATATCCCATGAGAAGAACCGTGATGTCTCGTTCCCCGTTTTAAAACATGATTTTATACTACTATACATACTAAATATAACTTTGAGTATTTTACCAGTAATATTATTTTTCACAAATTTTTGCCATAATCCTAATCTCCAAACGATATCAAAAGCCTTTTTAAAGTCTATGAATGTACAGTACGGTATTTTTTTCCTAAAGACAAATACATATTTATTAATACATGCAAACATTACCCTTTACGAAATCCAGCTTGAATAGTTGGTATGATTTCAGCTATATCAGCATAGTTAGAGAGTTTAGTATTTATAATAATTGTGAATAATTTACCAATGGAGGACACAGGCAGAGTCAATGAATGGCAACATAAACATTAAAAGTATAATATCAGAGTACATGAAAGACAACATAAACATGGACAGTGCAATAACAGAGTCAATGAATGCCAACATAAACATTACAAGTATAATATCAGAGTACGTGAAAGACAACATAAAGATGGACAGTACAATAACAGGGTAAATGAATGACAAAATACACATGGACAGTACAATATCAGGGTTAATGAATGACAACATAAACATTAACAGCACAAGAGAAGAGTCAATGAATGACAACATAAACATGGACAGTACAATTGCAGGTGTAATGAATGACAAAATAAACAGGAACAGTATACTACTAGAGTATATGGATGACATTATCAACATTAAAAGAAAACCTTCAGAGTCAGTGAATGACTGCATACATATGGACAGTACAATAGCAGAGTCAATGAATGACAAAACAAGCATGGACAGTACAATAGCAGGGTGAATGAATGACAACATACACATTAACAGTACAATAGCAGGGTCAATGGATGACAAAATGCATAGTGACAGTGCAACAGCAGGATCAATGAATGACAAAACAAACATGGACAGTACAATATCAGAATACATGAATGACAACATAAAGATGAACAGTACAATATCAGGGTCAAAGAATAACAAAACAAGTATGGACAGTAAAATAGAAGGGTTAATGAATGACAACATCAACATTAACAGTACAATAACAGGGTAAATGAATGACAAAAGAAACATGGACAGTACAATAGCAGGGTCAATGAATGACAACATAGATATGGTCAGTACAATAGCATGGTCAGTGAATGAGAGAGTATACTACTAGAGTCTATGAATGACAACACGACAACATCAATATTAAAATAAAAAAATCTGAATCAGTAAATGACAATATAAACATGGACAGTACAATAGCAGAGTCAATCAATGAATACATAAAAAAAAATTTGTAATTGTTTATTTTAAAAATAGAAAACTTGTTACATACAAATGAATTTCAATACATGCAATACACAGACAATTATATATAAACGATATTTTGTTTTCATACAAGCAGTTTAAAATACAAAAACAAAGGCAATAATATATATATCCAGAGATAATCAGCCATTCATTGCGGCATCAATATTATGCCATTTTTTATTAATTTGCTCTGTCTGTTTTGGTGACATGTAAAAAGTGGAATTTTTCTCTATTTTAATATAATATTTTAGGTATTGAAGACCTCCGTGTAAGTGTGGGCTTTCCCATTGGCATCTGCACTTATATATATAACATTTTAAAATTAACAAGATATTATTCACTGTATTTTGGTTCTCAATGTCACTCTCAGATAACCCAAGAGTTATCCCCCTAGCTGTTAAGGGCAGAGTAATACCACAAATCATTAACACAGTTTTTAACAGAAAACCAAAAATTCTTTACTAAATTACAATTCTAAAATAAATGTAAGAAGTTTCCCTTTGTTTCAATACAAAGAGTACATAATTCTGTTTCTTTAAGCCCACATTCATATAGGAATGAATTGACAGGTAAAATTCTATGCAATAGTTTAAACTGAAAGTTTTGTAATTTTGTATCTTTAGTTATACAAAATGACAGTGAATAAATATCATGCCAATGGAAGTTTCTAAATCATTTTCACATTTTTGGTGACATTTTATAGGTTCTTGCTGAACTCTCCAAATAAATAATTTATAGAAATATTTACAAGGTTTGTTTTCTGCTTTTATTTTATAAATTATTTCATTGCATATTCTTTCAAGTTTTATATTTTCCTCTAGAATAAGTCATTTCCGATTATTTGAAATTGGACTAATAATACCATAGTATTCAACAAAATTAATATTAACATTATAAGTATCCACAAATTCATTAAATGTGTACAGTTTTTTTATTATCGGGTGATAATCATTAATGAAAAAGATACCATTTTCGCATAGTTGACTATGGAAGCACATATTTCTATTTATCTTTTTAAATGGGTTGAACCATATGGATTGACCCAATACTTCATTTTTATCACAAATATCACTATCCATAGATTTGAGTTCTGAAAAATTACATAATACATCATTCCAGAATGGACTTAATTTCCCTGCCAGTACTTCCAAACCCTTTTATTTAAATATAGAAAATTATCACCTCCCCATCGTTGTATTGAACTAAGAAGTAAAGTCTTTCAAGGTGAGGAATTCAGTGGGTCTAATAGTTTATTGATCCAAGACATAAACATTAACAGTAGAATAGCAGTCAATGAATGACAAAACAAACATGGACAGCAAAATAGCAGAGTCAATGAATGCCAACATAAACATTAAAAGTACAATGTCAGATTCCATGAATGACAGCATACAGATTGACATGATATAACTGAAATATTATTGAAAGAAAACGTTGAAGATACCAATGGGGTCATCAGAAGTCGTAAATCAAAGCAAGATACACAATGCAAAACGTGTCGTTAAAGATCTTTGCTCATTCACCTAAACGAAATAGTGAAATAATCGACATTATTTTAGTCAAATAAAGTCTCCGTCTTAATTTCCTTTATTACAAAGATATACTTTGTAAACCGTAAGGGAATATCTGTTACAAATGATTACGAATGTGTCCCGGTTGTAGTAAGCACTATATGGTCCATTCTTTATTCATGACTTACCACACAAGCGCTATAAACTAGGAGAGAGAAGGCTAGCTTTGGTAGCGAGTGAAAATTGACTTTATATCTAACAACAACCTAGGTATATTGTTTTATACTGTAATGTCTAAAATAACTGATAATGGTCTGAAAAGAGTAGAACACATGTCGTTCTAATCAGTTGATTTTGGGAGATTGTTGGTGTTTAACGCCACTTTCAGCAATATTTCAGCTAACTCATGGTGGCTAGTCTTAGTGGTGGAAGAAGTCGGAGTATTTGGAGAGAACCATCGACCAATGGCAAGCAATTGGTAAATTTTATCAACTTGCGGATGTGAGTCGACTGCACCTTTCTTGTTATTTGCAAAGCAGGGCGCGAATCCACGCCATATTGGTGATATGCTGGTATGATTTGTTAGGTAATTAAACTACCTAGCTCATTGAGCCACCCATTCTAATCGGGATCAATGGTGTCTTCTATGAGGTCCGTGTCTACACTGGTGCTGCTTGTATTAAAGGCCATCTACATGAATCAGATAAAAAATGATTTACTAGGACCACTACTAATTAACACTGAATTGTACTTAATTAGTACTTAAGATCACGCAATTGAAGGATAATTTAAACAATGAATGTCGTAATGAAGATTGATTACCGGAAAAATGTGCAATGACTTAATGTGCAATGACTTCAAATGCAACCGTATAATTGTGAAAAATAACTATTGAACTCTGAATATATGTCTATTTTAAGAGTATTGATAGAAAGAATGATTCAAACATTTATACTAAATAGATTTGACATTGTTGTTATTTGTTGTTTGAACATCATGCATGTTGAAAGAGATAGAGTTTTATATGATACAATACATTTATCTACACTAATGTAGATTAAGACAAGTATTGTGTCTTGTGTAGCCAATGCTGCGAGTTTCTCATTCTTGATTGCCCTTTCGATGTTCTTTTACGTTTATTCACTTTCAATAATTACATTATGTTGAAGTTTTTTGATGATATGAATAACCTATTTGCATTCCAAAATAAATATGCAAAGTAATATTCAGGGCTAAACATTATTGACGCAAAACGGTATGCATCCATTTCAAGCAGCCCTTAACCTTGCGATAATTAATTTAAAAACAAAACAAACATGGTTTGAATAGAAATTAAAATTATGCATTATAAGAAATCCATTAAACATGATTAAAGTAGTCTTAAATGAAATGCCCAGTTCACAACACTGCATTCCATTCTCCTTAAATAAATAACAAAATAAAACTAATAGGGTTAATGGCTGTTTGTATGGCACACATAATTTGTGATAAACTGATAGCTCTGTTGATTTTTGGCTTTCTAAACGCAATAAACAAGCTAAGGCATCTATGTTATTGTGATGTTCGTGTTTTATCATGTCATGTACTCTTCCACACGACCCATATCACCCTGTTAGGTAAACATTTCACATCATATGTCCGTCAATAGGAACCAATGGGCCGTTGTTGTGGTGATCGTTTGGTTTTTGGATTTCCAACTACAAGTACAATCAGTGCCCGTCACCACTAACGCTATGAGTTCAAATCCCTTTCATGACAAGGTGTACTCGATACAACTTTATATGATACATTTGTTCAGTGACTTGCAACAGGACGATGGTTTTCTCCGAGTACTCCGGTTTCTCCAAACAATAAAGCTGACCTACATGATAGATCTGAAATACTACTGAAAGAAAACGTTGAAGATACCAATGGGGTCATCATAAATCGTAAATCAAAGCAGGATAGACAATGCAAAAAGTGTCGTTAAAGACCTTAGCTCATTCACCTAAACGAAACACCGAAATAACCGACATTATTTTAGTCAAATATAGTCTCCGTCTTAATTTCCTATATTACAAAGATATACTTTGTAAAGGGTTAGGGAATATCTGTTACAAATGAGTACGAATGCGTCCCGGTTGTCGTAAGCAATATATGGTCCATTCTTTATTCATGACTTATCACACAAGCGCTAGAAATAAGGTGAGAGAAGGCTAGCTATATATCTATCGACAACCTAGGTATATTGTGCTTATCCTGTAATGTTTAAAGCAACTGATCATGGTCTGAAAAGAGCAGACACAACGTCGTTCTAAACAGTTGATATTGGGAGATTGTTGGTGTTTAACGCCACTTTCAGCTATATTTCAGATAACTCATGGTGGCCAGTCTTAGTAGTGGAAGAAGCCGGAGTATTTGGAGAGAACCACCGACCAATGACAAGCAATTGGTAAATTTTATCAACTTGCGGCTGTGAGTCGAGTGCACCTTTTTTGTAATTTGCAAAGCAGGGCGCGAATCCACGCCATATTGGTGATATGCTGGTATGAGTTGTTAGGTAATCAAACTACCTAGCTTATTGAGCCACCCATTCTAATCGGGATCAATGGTGTCCTCTATGAGGTCCGTGTCTACACTAGTGCTGCTTGTATTACAGGCCATCTACATGAATCAGATAAAAACTGATTTACTAGGACCACCACTAATTAACACTGAATTGTACTTATTTAGTACTTAAGATCACGCAATTGAAGGAAAATTTAAACAATGAATGTCGTAATGAAGATTGATTACCGGAGAAATGTGCAATGACTTAATGTTCAATGACTTCAAATGCAACCGTATAATTGTGAAAAATAACTATTGAACTCTGAATATATGTCTATTTTAAGAGTATTGATAGAAAGAATGATTCAAACATTTATGCTAAATAAATTTGACATTGTTGTTATTTGTTGTTTGAACATCATGCATGTTGAAAGAGATAGAGTTGTATATGATACAATACATTTATCTACACTAATGTAGATTAAGACAAGTCTTGTGTCTTGTGTAGCCAATGCTGCGAGTTTCTCATTCTTGATTGCCCTTTCGATGTTCTTTTACGTTTATTCACTTTTAATAATTACATTATGTTGAAGTTTTTTGATGATATAAATAACCTATTTGCATTCCAAAATAAATATGCAAAGTAATATTCAGGGCTAAACATTATTGACGCAAAACGGTATGCATTCATTTCAAGCAGCCCTTAACCTTCCTATAATTAATTTAAAAACAAAACAAACATGGTTTTAATAGAAATTAAAATTATTCATTATAAGAAATACATTAAACATGATTAAAGTAGTCTTAAATGAAATGCCCAGTTCACAACACTGTATTCCATTCTCCTGAAATAAATAACAAAATAAAGCTAATAGTGTTAATGGCTGTTTGTATGGCAAACATAATTTGTGATACACTGATAGCTCTGTTGATTTTTGGCTTTCTCAAAGCAATAAGCAAGCTAAGGCATCTATGTTATTGTGATGTTCGTGTTTTATCATGTCATGTACTCTTCCACATGACCCATATCACCCTGTTAGGTAAACATTTCACATCATATGTCCGTCAATAGGAACCAATGGGCCGTTGTTGTGGTGATCGTTTGGTAGTTAAATTTCCAACTACAAGTGCAATCAGTGCCCGTCACCACTAACGCTATGAGTTCAAATCCTTCTCATGACAAGGTGTACTTGATACAACTTTATATGATACATTTGTTCAGTGACTTGCAACAGGACGATGGTTTTCTCGGAGTACTCCGGTTTCTCCAAACAATAAAGCTGACCGATATGATAGATCTGAAATACTACTGACAGAAAACGTTGAAGATACCAATGGGGTCATCAGAAATCGTAAATCAAAGCAGGATAGACAATGCAAAAAGTGTCGTTTAAGACCTTAGCTCATTCACCTAAACGAAACACCGAAATAACCGACATTATTTTAGTCAAATATAGTCTCCGTCTTAATTTCCTTTATTACAAAGATATACTTTGTAAAGGGTTAGGGACTATCTGTTACAAATGAGTACGAATGCGTCTCGGTTGTCGTAAGCAATATCTGGTCCATTCTTTATTCATGACTTATCACACAAGCGCTAGAAATAAGGAGAGAGAAGGCTAGCTATATATCTATCGACAACCTAGGCATATTGTGTTTATCCTGTAATGTTTAAAGCAACTGATCATGGTCTGAAAAGAGCAGACAAAACGTCGTTTTAAACAGTTGATATTGGGAGATTGTTGGTGTTTAACGCCACTTTCAGCTATATTTCAGCTAACTCATGGTGGCCAGTCTTAGTGGTGGAAGAAGCCGGAGTGTTTGGAGAGAACCACCGACCAATGGCAAGCAATTGGTAAATTGTATCACCTGGCGGCTGTGAGTCGAGTGCACCTATTTTGTAATTTGCAAAGCAGGGCGCGAATCCACGCCATATTGGTGATATGCTGGTATGAGTTGTTAGGTAATCAAACTACCTTGCTCATTGAGCCACCCATTATAATCGGGATCAATGGTGTCCTCTATGAGGTCCGTGTCTACACTGGTGCTGCTTGTATTACAGGCCATCTACATGAATCAGATAGAACATGATTTACTAGGACCACTACTAATTAACACCGAATTGTACTTAATTAGTACTTAAGATCACGCAATTGAAGGATAATTTAAACAATGAATGTCGTAATGAAGATTGATTTCCGGAATAATGTCCAATGACTTCAAATACAACCGTATTAGTGTAAATAACTATTGAACTCTGAATATATGTCTATGTTAAGAGTATTGATAGAAAGAATGATTCAAACATTTATGCTAAATATATTTTACATTTTTGTTATTGTTGTTTGAACATCATGCATGTTGAAAGAGATAGAGTTTTATATGATACAATACATTTATCTACACTAATGTAGATTAAGACAAGTCTTGTGTCTTGTGTAGCCAATGCTGCGAGTTTCTCATTCTTGATTTCCCTTTCGATGTTTTTTAACGTTTATTCACTTTTAATAATTACATTATGTTGAAGTTTTTTGATGATATGAATAACCTATTTGCATTCAAAAATAAATATGCAAAGTAATATTCAGGGCTAAAAATTATTGACGCAAAACGGTATGCATTCATTTCAAGCAGCGCTTAACCCTCCGATAATTAATTTAAAAACTAAACAAACATGGTTTTAATAGAAATTAAAATTATTCATAATAAGAAATCCATTAAACATGATTAAAGTAGTCTTAAATGAAATGCACAGTTCACACCACTGTATTCCATTCTCCAGAAATGAATAACAAAATAAAATTAATAGGGTTAATGTCTGTTTGTATGAAACACATAATTTTTGATACACTGATAGCTCTGTTTATTTTTAGCTTTCTCAACGCAATAAGAAAGCAAAGGCATATATTTTATTGTGATGTTCCTGTTTTATCATGACATGTACACTTTTACACGACCCATAACACCCTGTTAGGTAAATATTTCACATCATATGTCCGGCAATAGGGTCCTAGGGGCCGTTGTTGTCGTTATCGTTTGGTAGTTGAATTTCCAGCTTTGCTAGCGAGTGAAAACTGGCGTTATATCTATCGACAACCTAGGTATATTGTTTTTATCCTGTAATGTCTAAAACAACTGATAATGGTCTGAAAAGAGCAGACAAAGAGTCGTTCTAAACAGTTGATATTGGGAGATTGTTGGTGTTTAACGCCACTTTCAGCTATATTTCAGCTAACTCATGGTGGCCAGTCTTAGTGGTGGAAGAATCCAGAGTACTTGGAGAGAACCACCGACCTATGGCAAGCAACTGGTAAATGTTATAAACTTGCGGCTGTGAGTCGAGTTCACCTTTTTTGTAATTTGCAAAGCAGGGCGCGAATCAACGCCATATTAATGATATGCTGGTATGAATTGTTAGGTAATCCAACTACCTAGCTCATTGAGCCACACATTCTAATCGGGATCAATATTGCCCTCTATGAGGTCCGCGTCTACACTGGTGCTGCTTGTATTAGAGGCCATCTACATGAATCAGATAAAATAAAATGCTTTACTAGGACCATTACTAATTAACACCGAATGGTACTTAATTAGTACTTAAGATCACGCAATTGAAGGATAATTTAAACAAATAATGTCGTAATAAAGATTGATTACCGGAGAAATGTGCAATGACTTCAAATACAACCGTGTTAGTGTACATAACTATTGAACTCTGAATATATGTCTATGTTAACAGTATTGATAGAATGAATGATTCAAACATTTATGCTAAATAGATTTGACATTGTTGTTATTTGTTGTTTGAACATCATGCATGTTGAAACAGATAGAGTGTTATATGATACAATGCATTTATCTACACTAATGTAGATTAAGACAAGTCATGTGTCCTGTGTAGCCAATGCTGCGAGTTTCCCATTCTTGATTTCCCGTTCGATGTTCTTTAGCGTTTATTCACTTTTAATAATTACATTATGTTGAAGTTTGTTGATGATATGAATAACCTATTTGCATTCCAAAATAAATATCCAAAGTAATATTCAGGGCTAAAAAATATTGACGCAAGACGGTATGCATTCATTTCAAGCAGCCCTTAACCCTCCGATAATTAATTTAAAAACAAAACAAACATGGTTTTAATCGAAATTAAAATTATTCATTATTAAAAATCGATTAAACATGATTAAAGTAGTCTTAAATGAAATGCCCAGTTCACAACGCTGTATTCTATTCTCCTGAAATACATAACAAAATAAAACTAATTGGATTAATGGTTGTCTTTATGGAACACATAATTTGTGATACACTGATAGCTCTGTTGATTTTTAGCTTTCTCAACGCAATAAGAAAGCAAAGGCGTATATTTTATTGTGATGTTCGTGTTTTATCATGACATGTACTCTTTTACACGACCCATAACACCCTGTTAGGTAAATATTTCACATCATATGTCCGTCAATAGGGTCCTAGGGGCCGTTGTTGTCGTGATCGTTTGGTAGTTGAATTGCCAGCTACAAGTACAATCAGTGCCCATCATTACTAACGCTATGAGTTCGAATCCCTCTCATGACAAGGTGTACTCGATACAACTTTATATGATACATTTTTTGAGTGACTTGCGACAGGACGATGGTTTTCTCCGAGTACTCCGGTTTCTCCAAACAATAAAACTGACCGACATTATAGAACTGAAATACTATTGAAAGAAAACGTTGAAGATACCAATGGGGTCATCAGAAGTCGTAAATCAAAGGAGGATAGACAATGCAAAAAGTGTCGTAAAAGACCTTGGCTCATTCACCTTAACGAAACAGCGAAATAATCGACATTATTTTAGTCAAATATAGTCTCCGTCTTAATTTTCTTTATTACAAAGATATACTTTGTAAACGTTAGGGAATATCTGTTACAAATGACTATGAACGTGTCCCGCTTGTCGTAAGCAATATCTTGTCCATTCTTTATTCATAACTTATTACACAAGCGCTAGAAACAAGGAGAGAGAAGGCTAGCTTTGCTATCGAGTGAAAATTGGCGTTATATCTATCGACAACCTAGGTATATTGTTTTTATCCTGTAATGTCTAAAACAACTGATAATGGTATGAAAAGAGCAGACAAAGCGTCGATCTAATCAGTTGATTTTGGGAGATTGTTGGTGTTTAACGCAACTTTCAGCAATATTTTAGCTAACTCATGGTGGTCAGTCTTAGTGGTGGAAGAATCCAGAGTACTTGGAGAGAACCATCGACCTATGGCAAGCAACTGGTAAATGTTATCAACTTGCGGCTGTGAGTCGAGTTCACCTTTTTGTAATTTGCTAAGCAGGGCGCGAATCAACGCCATATTGATGATATGCTGGTATGAGTTGTTAGGTAATCCAACTACCTAGCTCATTCAGCCACACATTCTAATCGGGATCAATAGTGTCCTCTATGAGGTCCACGTCTACACTGGTGCTGCTTGTATTAGAGGCCATCTACATGAATCAGATAAAATAAAATGCTTTACTAGGACCATTACTAATTAACACCTAATTGTACTTAATTAGTACTTAAAATCACGCAATTGAAGGATAATTTAAACAAATATTGTCGTAATACAGATTGATTACCGGAGAAATGTGCAATGACTTCAAATACAACCGTATTAGTGTGCATAACTATTGAACTCTGAATATATGTCTATGTTAAGAGTATTGATAGAAAGAATGATTCAAACATTTATGCTAAATAGATTTGACATTGTTGTTATTTGTTGTTTGAACATCATGCATGTTGAAACAGATAGAGTTGTATATGATACAATACATTTATCTACACTAATGTAGATTAAGACAAGTCCTGTGTCCTGTGTAGCCAATGCTGCGAGTTTAACATTCTTGATTTCCCGTTCGATGTTCTTTAGCGTTTATTCACTTTTAATAATTATATTATGTTGAAGTATTTTCGATGATATGAATAACCTATTTGCATTCCAAAATAAATATGCAAAGTAATATTCAGGGCTAAAAATTATTGACGCAAAACGGTATGCATTCATTTCAAGCAGCCCTTAACCCTCCGATAATTAATTTAAAAACAAAACAAAAATGAATTTAATCGAAATTAAAATTATTCATTATTATAAATCGACTAAACATGATTAAAGTGGTCTTTAATGAAATCCCCAGTTCACAACACTGTATTCTATTCTCCTGAAATACATAACAAAATAAAACTAATTGGATTAATGGTTGTTTGTATGGAACACATAATTTGTGATACACTGATAGCTCTGTTGATGTTTAGCTTTCTCAACGCAATAAGAAAGCAAAGGCGTATATTTTATTGTGATTTTCGTGTTTTATCATGACATGTACTCTTTTACACGACCCATAACACCCTGTTAGGTAAATATTTCACATCATATGTCCCTCAATAGGGACCTAGGGGCCGTTGTTGTCGTGATCGTTTGGTAGTTGAATTTCCAGCTACAAGTACAATCAGTGCCCATCACTACTAACGCTATGAGTTCGAATCCCTCTCATGATAAGGTGTACTCGATACAACTTTATATGATACATTTTTTCAGTGACTTGCGACAGGACGATGGTTCTCTCCGAGTACTCCGGTTTCTTCAAACAATAAAACTGACCGAGATTATAGAACTGAAATACTATTGAAAGAAAACGTTGAAGATACCAATGGGGTCATCAGAAGTCGTAAATCAAAGCAGGATAGACAAAGCAAAAAGTGTCGTAAAAGACCTTGGCTCATTCACCTTAACGAAACAGCGAAATAATCGACATTATTTTACTCAAATATAGTCTCCGTCTTAATTTTCTGTATTACAAAGATATACTTTGTAAACCGTTAGGGAATATATGTTACAAATGACTATGAATGTGTCTCGCTTGTCGTAAGCAATATCTGGTCCATTCTTTATTCATGATTTATCACACAAGCCCTAGAAACAAGGAGAGAGAAGGCTAGCTTTGCTAGCGAGTGAAAATTGGCGTTATATCTATCGCCAACCTAGGTATATTGTTTTTATCCTGTATTGTCTAAAACAACTGATAATGGTCTGAAAAGAGCAGACAAAGCGTCGTTATAATCAGTTGATTTTGAGAGATTGTTGGTGTTTAACGCAACTTTCAGCATTATTTTAGCTAATTCATCGTAGGCAGTCTTAGTGGTGAAAGAAGCCGGAGTACATGGAGAGAACCACCGACCAATGGCAAGCAACTGGTAAATTTTATCAACTTGCGGTTGAGAGTCGAGTGCACCTTTTTGTAATTTGCAAAGCAGGGCGCGAATCCACGCCATATTGGTGATATGCTGGTATGAGTTGAGGTAATCCAACTTACCTTGCTCATTGAGCCACCCATTCTAATCTGGATCAATGGTGTTCTCGATGAGGTCCGCGTCTACACTGGTACTGCTTGTATTAGAGGCCATCTACATGAATCAGATAAAAAAAGGCTTTACTAGAACCATTACTAATTAACACCGAATTGTACTTAATTAGATCACGCAATTGAATGATAATGTGAACAATAAATGTCGCAATAAAGATTGATTACCGGAGAACTGTGCAATGACTTCAAATGCAACCTTATTAGTGTAAATAACTATTGAACTCTGAATATATATTATATCCAAGCAATAAAACTGACCGACATGATAGATCTGAAATATTACTGAGAGCAAACGTTGAAGATACCAATGGGGGTCATCAGAAGTCGTAAATCAAAGCAGGATAGACAAAGTGTAGTTAAAGACCTTAGCTCAATCAACTAAACGAAACAGCGAAATAATCGACATTATTTTGCTATCGCTACCAAGCCAGGGGAGTGAGCAGTATTGTTTATGTGTTAGAGGTATATTTACCAAGCCAGTGGACTGAGAAGTGATGTGTATGTGATAGAGGTATCGTTACAAAACCAGGGGAGTGAGCAGTCATGTGAATGTGTTAGAGGTATCGCTACCTAACATGGGGAGTGAGCAGTCATGTGTATGTGTTAGATGTATCTTTACCAAGCTAGGGGAGTGAGCAGTCATGTGTATATGTTAGATGTATCTGGAGAAAGCCAGGTGGGTGAGTAGTCATATGTATGTGTTAGAGGTATCGGTATCAAGCCAGTAGAGTGAGCAGTCATGTGTATGTGTTTGACGTTTCATTGCCTAACCAGGAAAGTGAGTAGACATGTGCATGTGTTAGATGTATCGTTACAAAGCCAGGAAAGTGACTAGTCATGTGTATGTGCTAGATGTATCGTTACCACGCAAGAAGAGTGAGCAATCATGTGAATGTATTAGATGTATCTTTACCAAGCCAGGAGCGTGAGCAGTCATCTGTATGTGTTAGAGGTATCGTTAGCAAGCTAGTGTAGTGAACAGTCATGCATATGTGTTAGCGGAATCGTTACCAAACCGAGGGAGTAAGCAGTCATATGTATGTGTTAGAGGTATCTTTACCAAGCCAAGAAAGTGAACAGTCATGTGTATGTGTTACAGGTATCGCTACCAAGCCAGAAGGGTGAGTAGTCATGTGTATGTGTTAGAGGTATCGTGACCAAGCCAGGGGAGTGCGCAGTCATGTGTATGTGTTAGAGTTATCATTACCAAGCCAGGAGAGTGAGCAGTCATGCGTATGTGTT
>MJUT01048807.1:85455-98171 GCA_002080005.1 Gigantidas platifrons
ATGTCGATGGTGCTTTCCATTCATGTGAGTAAATACCAAGGATCACACATAAATCGGTGAATATCGTTGTTATAAAGAAAGACGGGTTTTAATCTTGATTTTTATGCATTATATATTTACTTTTCACGACACAATAGCAGTCATAATATTAGTTATATTAACTATCATTTAAGCATTAGATTGTACACAAAACCATTTTAATAAAAATGAACTTCCTCAATTGGTAGAGGATATGTCATGTGATGTAGAAAATATGCGGGATGTACATGTTTGGCGGTTAAAAAGTGTTCAATTTCATTTATATTGTTATTTTATTCTCCTGAAAACATCGTCACCTGCTATTGTCTGAATCCATTTATATCCATGTGTTTTCATGAATGTCAGAATATCTTGTCGATGTTGATCTGTTTCAATAGTAAATACATCGATGTATAAATGTTTCCAATCAATGGACTGTAAAATAATCATTTCCGCCCCCTCAACATCCAATGAAAAATAATCTATATGTGTCTTTCCTAAAGTGTCCATTAATGATGATAAAGAATAACATTTTACAACAACGTTTTCTTTGGCGTGTCGCCATTGTTCATCCTTTGCATACAATATGGCGTCTGTGTCAATACGCTGTTGATGTTTTTTCCCTGTTATCTCCTTAACACTGGTTAACGCACCACCTACGATGAATGTCATATTAGGTACTGTGTTACTAATACAGGCGTTTTTCATAAAACATCTACGATCCTTTCCTACCATCAGTTCATATGTGTACGGATTTGCTTCAACTAACAATCCAGACCACCCACGTTCTTTCTCAAAAAGTAAAGAATTTGAAAACGATTCTCCATCGTAGCCACCTATTTCAACAAAAAATCCGTTGCGTTTTTTATTTAATAATTTGTCAATTAATTGATCTTGACCGTACTGTGACCAAGATATTATTCCTGCCTTGCTACCATTTGGGTTGTGCAGTTTATATCTTCCAGTTCCTCGCTTAATTGATATACTCTGTAATGTTGTTCTTTGAGTATCAACGCCATTGTAAGCTGGAATTGTGTGTTTTTCTGCAGGTGGCTGTAAAGTGGTGATAATAGAAGCACGAAAAATTGTTATTAACATCATACATCCACCGACTAAAGAAATCCACATCCAAACCTTCTGCATCGTAAACCTTTTGTCCCTCTTCCACCGCTAATTTAATTACTGCAGTAAATGTAAAATACCAAAAAAATGTATTACTATTTAAATTTATTCATACATTTTGTATTTAAAAACAATAGAATCAATATTAACATCTGAAAAATCAAATAATTAGATTCCAAACTAATTAATACAAAATACACAGCTGTCGTTCTGAACTCCATCATTCTATATAAACCAGATATAGGAAAAGTTTGACGATACCAAAGGTAGCCTTCAAGCGAAGAAGATCAGAAAATGCGATGTCCAAAAGAAAAAGGACAAAACAATCTAACATTAACTTGTTATCGCCATGATATAGCTGCAAAATTGCTGTGTTAACATTAAACAATTAGGTAATCACTCACTCCCTGCAAATGCAGACAAAAAATGGTACTGTTTGTTCTGTCAGTTGTTAGGTATAACACAATTTAAATAAATTTAATGGACCTTCAGATGTTTTTCCTTATTTACATTTTCATTTCTATTTTACTTACAAATACGCAGAGGAATCAGTATGGCTTAATACATATACAAATGTAATTATTATTTATAATTTCATTTGTTTGCTAAACAAAAATCCAACAGGATTGAGTGACTGTCGGTGTCGTGATCGTATGATAGTTGGATTTACATGCAGTGCCTATCAGTACTAAAGATGTGAGTTCGAATCCATCTAATGGCGAGAGGTACTGGATATAACATTATGTAATAAAGTTTGTTAGTGACTTGCGGCATGTCGGTGCTTTTCTCCGTATATATATATATATATATATATATGGCTGTTATGTACTTGCTGATTAAAAGCTTAAAGACGTCCATTCATTGAAGTGCTATAGTACAACATCAGTGTAGGAGTGGACCGGAGGGTGGAAGGGGAGTGGAAAGCTGTGGTAGTGGACCGAGAGGTGGAGGGGAAGTGACAAGCTGTTGTAGTCGAAAGGAAGGTGGGAGAAGCTTCAGGAGAGGTCCGAACAATATTGGAGTAAGCTCTCAATGTTGAAAAGAAAACAAAATGTCATTTAGCTTCAAATCATGTGATTATTTTAATTTTTGTTTGCTTTCATGCTAAACATTCAGCTGTTTCTAGATTTACAAAATATCCGTGAAAAATAACATGGTTCTAATATTAACTGAACAAATAATCTGCAACTTCGTGACTGTGAAAAAAAAAACCCTGGAATTAAATAAAACTGAGAAAAAAAACATAGATAAAAACACATTGTTACATATTAAATGATAAATCTATCTACCTGTAAATTACATTGTTAAAGTACTCACCTGTCCTGTTATGACCAAAGACAAAACATATCAAAGAATCATCCAACTTATTTAATGGTTACTTTTATCCAAATTATTTGAATTTAAAGATATTGACAAACACATTCACTTGTTTTGTTCCAGGAACGTGTAGAATTATATAATTTCCCACGATTATTACAATTTATATCTCGCTTGAATCGATTGTTTTTGTATTTAAAGCGTGAACATAGTTACTTCTACATATACGTGCAAATTTAACATTTCTAGCATTTATGGTTTATACAATATAAATGTACAATATAACAATATAAATGTACAATATAACAACATAAACTTTGTAAATGTCCCATGTTTCTTTGTTTAAACGTAATTCTTATGTATGACTATGACTATGTTTTACCTTTATGTAATGATCCAGAACGGTTATGCATACTGATTTTGGTAGATCTTCTGTGTGAATTTGCCATATATATTATACGAGATGTGTTGATTTTTTTGTATTATTATATTACACTACAATGTATATGCGGAACTAGAAATTAAAAGAAACATTGATTTATGTTATTCTGTAAATGCTTATATAAAATGTGTAATGTACCACGAGCTGGAGGTAAAGACGAACCGAACATCGTTTTATGGTGAAATCGCAACGGACATCACACCATGGAAGTCAAAGCGTAATGACACATAGTAGGACAGCACAAAAAAGTAAAACGATGATCAACATAGACCAAGCATAAAAACTCGGATGCTCGCGAAGGATAAGTAGTGACTGCTTCTTATAAGACACCCGCCATGTTATTCATATTTACAGTAAAAGTCCTGTGAAGCTCTTGGAAGTGCTAAATATGATAATTACTTTTATTCCTAGAAATATATTTACTCCTATCTGTACTTGAGACAGGATAAACAAGAATGCGTTGACTTCAAACTGTAGGCGGGGTGAAATAAAAGTGGGTATTTTGACCTCAAGCCGTTAGTCCCCGGTTTTAAGGTCGCGAATTGAGCTTACCTAGCGACGCGTAGCTAGGTAAACGGATATTTTCGACAATAAAATCAAGATTAACGTCCGAAAAGCTTCAAATACAATATATTTATCATCTTATAATGGGATACTAAACATAAAAATGTATTCTTGCATTTTCCTGGGTCGAATTAAAATTCCGCGAAATGTTGTTAATGACTCTGAAACGTAAACAACATGACGTCATTATGTAGACTCCCAGCTTAAAATGTAAAGATGTAAAGACGGTATTTGGTTTCATGTATGCTTCAATTTCGATAACAGTTTACTAAAGTAAGTTTTTACGGTTCAATCATTTTTGTGTATTGTAGTAAATATTACAAATCACGTTTTCAAGATGGCGGATCCTTCCAGCTGGACTTGCAGATTTATAATTTTAAGTAGAATAGTAACCTATCAAATCCGACGATACACACACATTGCATTATAATATGATATTACAAGGACATTTTCACATTAAACTATAGCAGACTCCAACGTCTGTTTTTAATTGAGTTTGTTTTGCTCGATCTTTAGTTTTCTGTGTTGTGTTTTGTCATTTTCCTTTTGGCCATTGTATTGTCTCTCCTTTTTTTCAGTTTTCGGATTCTGCTTATCTCACCGTCTTCGATTTACAGTTTATTATTACCTCTTTGATATTTTAAACTGTGTTTTACCTCATATTCCAAGCGTTTGTTTAAATATCATGCTACTCTGTGCGCACATAAAGAATATATGTGAATGTATCCAGGGATCCGAACGGTTAAGCAATGTTGATTTTTGGTTAATCGTCTGTGTGAGTTTTATGTAATGATCCAGAACGGTTATGCATACTGATTTTTGGTAGATCGTCATTGTGCTTCACATGTTTTGCTTACATTTTAAATGTAGTTCTTATTTGTAACTGTGGCTATGCTTGCCTTTATGCAATGATTCATAATGGCTATGCATACTGATGTTTGGTAGATCGTCTGTTTTAATTTGCTATAAATAAATATCATAATCAACGTGTTTTTATTATACAGTCAAACTTCGGTCCCTCGAACTCGGATGGGTCGAATACCATGGATGGCTCGAACAGATTTGAAAGTCCCGTCAATTTTCTTTATATTTCTAAGTAAAAAAAAACCCATTTCGTTCGAACACCTATTAATCTCGAACAGTCGAACTCAATAAATGGTCCCGTCACTAATAAATTCACGAGTTTTACCATGTCAAACTCGTACATCGCAATTTAATTGACAGATGTACGTTACGGCTGAACGTTCTTACTACAAGGTGTGATAAATGTCATATTACCAACAAATACTTGTTTACTTAACAATTACAGGTAGAGGGATACACTTGTCATCATTTGTGTTAATTAATCATTAAATTTAGCTGTGGCTTGATTATTAAACATTAATTATGAAGAATAAAGAACAGTTATTGAACCCGAGACACAATAATTTAAACAGTCAAATGTTTACAATCATATTAAAGTTTATTAAAATGATATTTAAAATTGTTATTACCTGAATTATTATTATTGATTGTTTTTTGTTGTTTTTAAATTTGTTGTTTATAGTTGCTGGGATCGAACTGCGTGATTTCAAGGTTCATCTAAAGACAAAACAAAATTATGATGGACTCGTACTGAAATTCCGATTGACGTTAATTGTTATGTGTTTATAACACCAGAATAAAAATATAATTGCTTCAAATTCAAATTCAAAGAAAGAAAATGATTATTGGCTAAAATTTTAAAATTGGCCATTAAAAATATATATCCGAATTATCCAGCATTATACCGATATCGATCCAAGTGTTAATACCAGACCTCATATTTCCTGTATATAAAATTGCTCGCGAACAAAGTGAAAAAAAGTTTCTAAGGAACGTCTGAAGATACCAAACAGGTATTCCGAAGCGGTAGTCTTTGAGAACATTTTAAAGGATTAAATATTTTTTACGAGAAAGGCCCAGTTTACTATACATCAGTTATCATAGTGTAATGAAACTGTCCCGGGTCAGATTTTTTTCTCTCTGAAATTACGGGACCCCGGTGGCTCGAACTTCTGATAGTTCGAACACATTTTGACAGTGCCTTCGAGTTCGAGCCAGCGAAGTTCTACTGTATATTTTAACATGACCTCACTCTTTCCCTTTGTTAAAAAAACAGAATTATTTCTTCGTATTATCTCATTAGCACATGCGCCGATGAATGTGACTGACGTTTCCATTGGCAGCATACATTATGACCCGAATAATGCAGATAGAGGGCGCAGTATTATTCGAGTTACCTAAGTTGTGTGCGACATTTTCCGCAAAGTATACTACCGTATTTGTACTCCTAGACATATTAGAATCTAAATAAATCACGGAAGCCAGAAAGTGTTTTGAGTTTTAACATGGATTGGCGGATATTAGTAAATTTTATCCCTCGCTTCTGGCTCGGGATAAAATACTAATATCCGCCAATCCATGTTAAAACGCCCAACGCATTCTGGCTTCCATGATTTATTTCCTAAACATTATATACAGATATATAAATTCCCTAAATGTTTATATAAGACGCGTACGACGAGGCCTCCTACAAATACACTAAAAGCGCTGCATGTAAAGAAGAACCGAAGATTAGTTGTTTTTTGTTTTTATCTGCGGAAATCATAACGGACATCACAACACATAACGCAAAGCGTAAGGACTGATAGCAGGACAGAACAAGAACCTAAAACGATGATGAACATTTTGGACTTTGACCTGATGAGGGTTATTCCAGAAACGCATTGTGCGGACTGAATTTGATATCTACGTTTTATTTTTATAAACCCAATCCAAAGCACGAGGGTGCACACAAATGCTCGCGAAGGCTAAGCAGTTCCTGCTTCTTATAAGACACCCACCATGTTACTCATATTTACAGTCAATTCCGGTAAAGGTCTTTGCAGTGATAAGCATGATATGTATTTTAATTTCTATGTGAGATGAGATAATATAGTATTTTCATCTGTAGTTGCGACAGTCTTAACAATAATCCATTGACTTCAAACTATGCGTGTGATGAGATAACACTGTGGACATGTTTTAAAGGCTTTAAACATAGAATTATGACACACGAGAATAAGAAACAAATGTAGTTCATTGAAAGAAGATTTGTAGAGTACTAATTTATTTTCAAATCCAAACTGTATATGTGGATACCAAAACGAAAATGCGGAACATTATTTATTATTTTGTAATCGTTATATTGTACATAGGAACACAATGTTATCGTCATTGGCAATACCGAATATGAACGGGGTAGAAATAAATGTTGATACTTTGTTATTTGGAAATTATTTTCTATCAGATGACACAAATTGTGAAATATTTTTTTTTTTCAAAGATATATTAAAGATACTGGTCGTTTTTTCTGTATAATTGTAAGAAAACAACCAGGTGAATTCCCTTACAGGTATACCATTTGACAAAGAATGTTAACATGGTATTCGAATGATCATAATTGAAAATAAAACCTCTGGATGATCTTTGAAGACTATATGATCTTACAAAATAAATAGAAATATACATACTTACCATGACTTTTTCCCGCAACTAAATCCCAATGGATGATTGAAAGTTAATATGCACATTGCCAAGTAGTACGCATTTTGGGTCTGTTCAATGTGTATCAATAGGTTATCTATATTTTGATCATATAGCCAATGAGGCTCCTTGAGGTGTTAAATTGTTTAATTGTTTATTATTTTTTCTTCATGCCTTCATTTACTATAAAGGTTTACAAAAATTTGTGTAATTAATATTATTATGTTCAATTGTGTATTTTGAAATATATGTAATGGGAGAAGGCTATCTAAGTTGTTTAACTTGTGTCTTATCCTTATGTTTTTTTGAACAATAAAATATGCTTAAAGTATAGAATTAGGAGATAACTGTATTGTATGTTATGTTTTACCGACGTAAGTCGACGGTTTTACGGTTGCAAATTCAAGTTATCTAGATGCCGGATCCTTCCAGCTGGACCCCTGAGTTACGACTTGAAGATAGACAATTTTACTTAGAATAGTAACCAATCAAATCAGACGATACAAACAAATTGCATTAGAATATGATATTACATGGACATTTTCACATTAAACTTTAGCAGACTCCAACCTCTGTTTTTAATTGAGTTTGTGTTGCTCGACCCTTAGTTTTTTGTGTAGTGTTTTGTCATTTTCCTTTTGGCCATTGTATTGTCTCTCCTTTTTCGAATTACGGATTCTGCTAATGTCACCGTCTTCGATTTACAGTTTATTATTACCTCTTTGATATTTTAAGCTGTGTTTTACTTCAAACTCCGAACGTCTGTTTAAGTAGCATGTCTACTCTGTGCGTACATAATAAATATATGTGAATGTATTTACGGATCCGGAACGGTTAAGCAGTGTTGATTTTCAGTCAATCGTCTGTGTGAGTTTTATGTAATGATCCAGAACGGTTATGCATACTTATTTTTGGTAGATCGTCAGTGTGAATGTCCGATCAATATACGTGGTGTGTGTTTGGGATTTGTTTTGTTTTGTTTTGTTTTTCTTTTATTTTTTGTTTGTTTTGTTTTTGTTATTTTTGTTTGTTATATACATTACATGTAGAAATTGAAATTAAAAGAAACATTGCTTTATTTTGTACTGTTAATTCTTACATAAAACGTGTAATGCAACATGTTGATGTCTTCATCAACATTTTGGTTTAATACATTATTATCAAGGTCGGGATGCATTACATCAATATAACTATTGAATTCACTTTCCGATTCTGCTTCTTCCTAATACTGGCCACCATCACCAAGTTGATTACAATACCAGGTATGCTTGGAAGCGCAGCAAATATTGTTCGATCACAGTTGTGATAACACAAACAAGATTAGCACCATTAATGTAGCCCCTGTGACAAACTTGTGTCTCGACGAAAGCGAGCATTTAGGGTTTTATTATTAGAATTAAAACAAGATGCCATTGACTTAACATTAACATAACAGGTGTACTAAAGGTAATAAACGTTACAGAATACCGAATATATTTGTGTATTTGATATACTTGTGTACACTTGCCATATTGAATTCCGCCGATTGTCACCAAATCCCAGGCCCACAGGCCAACCTAGAATACTCCTGTTTTGTCTGTGGTAAAGAATTTCTAGATGATCATGCATGAATCTAAAGTGACGACTGTGATTGTTGGTACAACACAGCTGCATCAACACATACACCATATTATCAAAGACAAACATTTCATGGATATGTGCAAAATGCTGCTCCCCAAATACAACACACAATAATATGAATGTCAAGTCTATCATCGACCGACAGTCATATTACACCTAACTGTTTAATGATCTGAGGGAGATAATTTATTAGTATATTTCTATCTCAGTTCATTTGAAATCTGGCCTCATACCATGGATGTTGGGCCTCTCTGTTTAGAGTGAAAATTTATTAGTATGGTAACCAGACAACTCGGAGCGAGACAAGTCGGCCCTTGAACGAGGACTAGTCGGCCCGTATGCTAAGACATCTCGGATCGTATGAAAAACTACTCGGACCATCAATAATGATTGTTGTCTTTGTTTTTTTTTTTTTAATAAAATTGACAGAAATCATAAAGACTGACATTTTTTGCAATTATGGTCACCATCCTTCGTCTATTTGGGTTTTGATGGTGGCTATCCAAAGGGATATTGCGCCTGATTGCCTTATAGTGAGAAACAATAGCTCTTATTTCATAAAACTTTGAATTTTTGAAAAGTTATTTCGAACTGTATTTGTTTTTCTTTGCTTACTTAATTAATATACGTAAATTTTTATTCTCTTCAGTGATTAATAATTTATCGCTATCGATAGTTTATATATGAATAGAACAATGATATATCAATGGAAATGCGTAACATATCAAAGAAGATTTATTAATAAAAAAGAAAATACACAAAAATGAAAAAAATGTTGCTATTTCTGTTCTTTTTATATCGACATCTGATAATGCAATTTTATACATTAATACACCTCATGTGCTCTTGTGTCCTGATTCATGAGTTGTTATTCTCTGTATTTTAACACAACTGACCCCCTACTGAGTATTTTGATATTTACACAAGTTGTGTAGTTGTGTTCTAATGTGTGTTTTTTGATAGATAATATTAATCTGTGATTGTACTTGTTTTGCATTTGTAGTATATTTCCTGATATTTGGGCATAAATAAAAAAAATATGCCTATATAAGCTAAGAGAGGGTTAGTCCGAGATTCCTCTGCCATCCGACGGCTTTTTTAGGACTTGCTGTAGGCGTGGGACATCAGAGAGCTCTCCATAAACAAAACAGCAGATTTTCCGGTCCAACTCAGTACCGGCACATTTCCATGTTTTGTGGCTATCAGATTTTATTTTCTATCCAAAACCCTAATATAAATCGCTTCACCACTCATTGTTCTATTCATTCATAACCATCTTAACCTCAGCAGAAAGTGGTGTTGGAGTTGGACCAGCAACTCCGCTGTTTTGTTTATGGAGAGCTCTCTGATGTCCCACGGCTACAGCAAGTCATAAAACAGCCGTTAGAGGGCAGAGGAATCTCGGACTAAGGGAGCGTCAGTTGTATTTATTAGTATAGCTAGATATTAACTATTATAATACATACTTCCCGGTGTTCATACAGCTATTACAAAAATATTGTAAAAGTCATTAAAAAAAAACAAAAGAAATATACATATATTTAAAGTATGAATAATAAACCAGATGACTTCGCCGGGTATTTATGTTTACTAAATGGCTTGGCCAAGCTTAAATTCACAGGATACCGCTGCAGGAATCACTGCTCATTTAAGATCACACACGCCAATATTAGAGAAAAAAAACAACTTTGATCTTCCAGACTGATTAATGTAATCAGTATTTGAAGGTAATATAATCATTAATTAAAATGTGATTTAATTCCATTTTATAAATATTAAATTCCTAATTACTAGTAAGTTAAGTAAATTGATAATTCTAAGCATCTATAAACAAAAATTCAGAAGAAATATATAGCCTCATAATATCTGAAATTCACTATTTATTATTTGCAATTAAATATCAATAATACGGTCCGAGTTGTCTTAACATACGGGCCGACTAGTCCTCGCTTACGGTCCGCGATATCCGTGGGCCGAGTTGTCTGGCATCCATTAATATAGAACTATCTCAGTGCATTTAAAATTTGGCCTCATAAGATGGTTGGCCTCTATTTTAAGGGGGATAATATATTAGTATATTTCTATCTCATTAAATTTGAAAGTTGGCATAATAGGATAGGTAATAGATAATGTATTAGTATTTTACTATCTCAGTGCATTTGAAATATTGACTCATAAGATTGGTGACCTCTCTTGAGGGGGACAATTTATTAGTATATAACTCTCTCGGGACATTTGAAATATGGTCTTATCAAGTGGGTGGCCTCTCTTTTAAGGGGGATAATTTATTAGTATTTTACTATTTCAGTGCATTTGAAATCTAGACTGATAAGATGGATGGCCTCTGTTGAAGATATTATACTGAGGGAACTTTTTTTTGTTTCTCACATGAACACATTATTGTGTTCCCTAATTATGAAATCTTGTTCAAGAAAGATATTTCTTTCCCACAACATATTATCATGTTCCCTAAATATATTTTCTTGTTCTGGCAACATATCATATTGTTCCCTCAATATATTGTTATGAATAATAACAAATTACCCTCCCCAAGAGAGCCCCCCCCCCATCTTGTGAGGTCAGATTTCAAAAGCACTGAGATAGTAAAAAACTAATTAATTATTTCCCTTAAGAGAGGCCATCCATCATATGAGACCAGCTTTACTAATTAATTATCTCCATCCAAGGTAGAGGAGATAAATTGCAGCCAATAACCTTTACTACTCGGCCACACAGATCAGGGGGAGTTAGGGTTTTGGTATTTAATGGCACTTTCTACAATATTTCAGCTATATCGTGGCGGTCAGTTTTATTGGTTGAGGTAACCGAAGTACACAGAAAAAACTGCAGAGCTGCCGAATAATGCTGCATTGAGTACACATTGCCTGAGCGGTGTTCGAATTCACAACGTTAGTTGTGATAGGCACTGATTACATAGGTCGGCATTAATCCAACTACCGTACGATCACAAACCATGAAGGCCCTGCCACACACGCAGGCAAGTTAATGCAACGTTTATCGACTTTCGTAAGGGGGAATAACTCTTCTCATCTTATGAATATTTATTAGCAGCTGTGCGCGTCGTTTACCTGCGTCGTTTGCAGTTCGCTGCCGTGAATGTTAAATTGTGTCTATTATTTGAATGCTTAAACGCTTTTATTGTTTCAATAAGAAGTTATATGTTATTTTCTGTGTTTTGTTGCCACATATCTTTTTAATTTAACGAGATAAACTTGCTATATACGTTTTTCTTCAACTGTCATTCTAGCTCTGTAGGCGGGGCTTATCTTCCCTATTTGGAAAACTAAGTCTCCAAAAACCTTGTAATTTTCTTTCATTCAGAACGATCAAGCCCCTGTACATCACCTGTTCACTGTATGTAAGTTCAGTTTCTGCACGGAATAGACAATTTATTATGAATGTATAATAATTTTCTGTTTATAACGTTCAGATCAACAAATGTATAACTTGTTTTACGAGGATTGTATTGGGTTTCTCCTCCACGGAGACAATGGTTTTCTGACTGACCATGCATGCCATGTTTTCTATCCGGCATGCTGGCGATTTTTGGGATGTTACTTCTTGAATATTATTGACTACAGTACATTATTGCTACTGGCAGTGGCAAAAACTAGATTCCTATTTGTCCCCCGACGCTTCATCGAAGGGGACTATAGAAATGGGCATCGTCCGTCCGTCTGTCCGTCCGTCCGTATGTCCGTCCCTCCGTTCGTGTGCTTTTTGGTTTCCAGATGATAACTTGTGAATGAAAAGTCAGGTTGACGCTAGGTTTGGTATGTAAGTGTATCTTATGAATATCTAGATCAACTTCCATAATGACAATTTTTCGACTTTTTTTACTAGAGTTGTGCCCCTTTTTATACCTCAAAATTGCTAAATATTTGGTTTTCAGATGATAACTTGGGAACAAATAGTTTGTAAGTGTATCTCATGAATATCTAGGTCAAGTGCGATAGCGATCATTTTTCGACAAATCTTACCAGAGTTACATCCCTTTTTATACTTTGTCTGTGTGTCCCGAATTGGTTTCCAGATGATAACTTCTGAATGAAAAGTCAAATTGAAG
>MJUT01048807.1:102807-114619 GCA_002080005.1 Gigantidas platifrons
TATACTAGTGTTGTGGACAATTCTGGTATAAATTGATCCATAATTTGCATAAGATCAGTTATATCAAATTGTGTTCAAATGAACCACAGATTAACAGCTATATCATGGTACTTAATACAGCAACTCATGAAATATTTTAAGTAAAAATGTCGGCGCATTTCTCCACCTACTTTTTGGAAATAGCCTACTACTTCAAAACTTATTGAAAGCCCTGCCTAGTAGTCCAACTATCCCTATACCCTTGGATATAACTGGAAAATATATTCTTCCATACTAAAGTATTTGCAAAACAGTTTTTTTTCTTAAATTTAATGCCAAAAAGGGACGCAAGCAATGTAACCGTATATTTGTTCCTAATAATATTTGTTCCAAAAGGAAAATATAATTGAATATAATTTATTCCATGGAACAAGTCTTATGGAATATTGATTCCACCTGTATGACATTTGTTCCACCTTTGAGAGGTACATTTATTATAGGTAAATGATAAAATAAAAGTTACTTTAATATACTACTTGTACATACCAGAATAAACATTATAATACTTATAACTATCATAATAAATATTATATAATACTTGTACCTAACAAATTTATTTCTGGATCAGAAAATATTTCATGTAATATTTGTTCCATATTAAACTTATGTGTTCCTAATAATATTTGCATCTAAGAAAATTTATTATATAATAAAAGTTCCGAATAGGAAATTATTTTATGTAATATATGTTCCATTGTACTGGTTTTTTATTATGTCAGTGGAACATGTATTACATAAAATAAATTCCTTTTGGGACTTTTATTACATAATAAATTTTCTTAGGAATACATATTTATAGAGGAACTTCTGTTCCGTCGCAGCAAAACTATTTTGCCCCCCCCCTTCAACTTTTCAAAGTGGGGGGACAATTGCCCCCAGTTCTTTTGCTCATGAAGTGGTTTTAATGTAGTTCGAACTGCAGACTCATATGGAGGATCTAAGGTCATGTCTGTACTGATTTTTCTAGTTGTGTTTGTGTTGCTCAATCTTCAGTTTTCTGGGTATTCGTAATTTTTTATCAGCCATTACATATTTGTTGTTTTTGTTATGTTATACCTGTATATTAATATAATATTGTTACTGAAGTAATATATTGACCCTTTAAGACTAATTAAGCAGAGTGGCCATTTGTTACTAACAGTAGTTCTAAAAAAAAAGTTTCATGAATCACGAAAACATTAACAACTTTTTAATGAATATTATTACCTGATATACAAAATATAATCAGTGTCAATAAATACACAATTTAAACATTTAACCATCCTATGTTGAAGATTAAGATACATGCACATCTGTAAATAATATGTTTTAAGTACAGTCCTTTGAACAAGATGTTTTGAAGTACTTGTTTTAGTGTTTTATTTATCTGTATGTGTACTTTGTGTAACATTACAATCATTATGGCTTCTATAGTACAAGGTAGTACATTTCAATAAAGTTGAAAAAATGTCAGTTCAAATCTGGCTGGAAGCTAATCTATGAGCTTAATGTGTGGTTGATCATATTGTTATATTAGTATGTCCCCCAAACAAAGTTTAGGAGACATATTGTGTTTGCTCCGTTTCTTATTACTACGTCACCCCGACTGCTGTCGGGTGACGTATTGCTATTCTACGTTTCATTTTCACTAAAAATTATTATTCTTCCACACATTTTTGTCTGCTCGATTTCTCGGAGATACCTTGATCAAACTTTATGCAACCTTGTAGGAATATCATATGCCATGTGAAGTTGTGCTTTTAGGGGTTGATTTTTTCAAAATGGCGGCCGTTGCCATGGAAACGGCCAAAATGCTTAAAATTTGAAAAACACAAAAATTATCATAGCAGGTTACTTGCTGAGCAGAAATTTATGAAACTTGAAAGGAACAACATCCACATCTAGTGGAACGAGGTAAGCCAAAAAGATCGGAATCGGTTGGACAAACTGTGCCTTAGTTGCCATGGAAACAAAAAAGAAGGGGATTTAAAAACAAATTTGTATTCCTTTCATCAAACTTTGTAGGAATAGTGTGTTTGCAGAATTTGTTTGGGGGGGGTTGAACAAATTCAAAACGGAGGCTGTTTCCATGGTAACCAAAGTACAAAATGGCCACCAAATCCAAAAAATCCTCCGATTTGGGCGAAATATGGTTTCCAAGTAGATTTTGATGTTGGGAATTGATATCCATAGTTTGGGAGCTATATTATGATCCTTCAGATCAAATCATATTTTGTGTATTGTTCGTTTGGAGGACATTTGTAGCGCTCTGCGTTACAGTAACCAATATTTATTGACTGTATTAACTAATTAAGCAACTTGGGCACAAATCCCTAGCTTACTTTAATGAAAGTTTTGAAGGAAGTCCTGCTCCTTTTTCAGTGTGACTTTTATGACCACAGAAATTTTGTTGTGGTGGTATTATAATATGGGTCTGTCGTCATCAGTCTGTAGACAAAATTGTTTCCTATCTCATATGTGGTGTAATGGTCAACATGCTCCTCTTGAGTGTTAGATCCATGGAATAGAGCCCCAGTCTAGTCAAACTAAAGACTATACAATTGGTATTTGTCGTTTCTCTGATACGCATGCAGCATTGAGGAGTAAGAACAAAGACTGGACTGCTACGAATCAGGATATTCATTAATGTGACCAAGTGGAGCGACGTGTCTTCTCTCGCAGACTGTTGTTTTCTTTATTAGACACCAACGATTGTATTAGTGAAAAGTGGGAGCCTTGGTTTTTTTTTTATGTCAGTCGAGAATTTTTGTTTAAATTGTTTTTGAACAGGATATATTGGGCATGCAGATGTTTCAACTTTGATTATGTTTTTTGACAAAAAAACGAATAAAATAGCCACGATAGGCACTAAATTTTAGGTAGGGTCAATTTAGCCTAAACTAACAATATCTTTTTTAGGTCTAAGGTGTATTCATGTCTACTTAAAAGAATGGACATAGTGGAAAATAAACTATTTTTATTCTAAACAAAATCCTTTCTCAGTAGTAAAATGGTTAGTGCTTTGTGTCTTAGAGGAGCCATTCCATTAGTAAAACTAATATAAACTGTTTTTTAATCAACACTGGAAGACATCTAACAAAACAAAAACTGAATACAGAAAATAATATTTTTTCCCAAGAACCATAACAAACTTGAACAAATTACCGGAAAACATTATCAACAGTACATGTACATCACTGGACTCTTTCAAATCATCCATCTCTAAACTACAGTATTAATTCTCAATAAATTACTTGTATATACATTATTTTTACTTTTTCTGCTCTTCATTCTTTATTTACATTTTTTGCTTTTAATCTATGTCTTGTTGTAAGTAAACCTCCACTGTCACATAATCTTCAACTAGTTGAAGGTGGTCACTATATGGTAGAATAGAATATAGAATAATGCCGACACACCTCAGTGAAGCCGGTGTCATTGAAATGTGCCCAGCAAAGCACGTCGTATTTCCCTGGCATCAACGGACCTCTCGTTGCATGGTCAGTCTTCTTGATAGCTACCCCTCACTTATAATTATTAATACAATGTAACCGCATTTGTGGCATTTTACACCAATATATTTAAATCAATATCGTAGTTTACATTAGTTACGTTATTGATGCTAGCCGGGTAGTTCCGAAAGTAATAACTGATAGAACACATACGCCACCAATTAGCGAAAATTCGTAGGTGAACCCCATTCTAAAAAACAATAAATGGTTTGTGATTATCTGTGGAGGTCAGTAGACATTTAGATATTCAAATGTGATTGTAGAAAAGGACAGAAATATTTCATTTTTGAAAAGATGAGATTAAAACTAATATCTAATTTCAAATGGTACAAAAGAGAACAGTAGAATTACTATATGTGACCTTTTTTTGTACCATTCCCCCTTTTTCCTCTTTACCCCATGGTTATATACATGTATGTACCTGAAATATTGTATTTTTTTATAATGAATGATCAAAATACATATTATTTTTTATTTCAAACAGTTTTAAATACAAACTATTTTTTTTTTTAATATTTCGATTTTCTTGTTTTTAATTAGCGCCAGTTTTATTATTTCGGTATCGACACGATAAACATAACCGGAGACCAAATCGGGTCATTTGGACGTTTTAAATCCATCATCGAAAGCCAAATCTTGTATACCTAATAAAAATCGATATGGCACAAGCCAATAATGTCCTCTAAAGTTACTGTAAATTTGCACAGACTTGAAGCAGGTGATCAAAATTCACAATATTTCTGCTACTACATCGCTGTCTTCATATATTCTGAGAAATTAGGTTGGTATTCGTTGCCATAAGTGTTTACGTTGAAAACTAGCACTTCATTTCGTATTTGTTTATAAAAGACGTACAATACGGACAGCGAATATTATTTACAAAAAAGAACGTCTTTGGCCTGAACTTTTAGGATTTCTTGTAGTTACATTAACCAACCCCTACTGGTGGTCACGTGACTTTAATCAAGTTTATGTCGAATGGAACAAAGCGCGACAACTCCATTTGAAATGTAATGTAAGTTTTTCTATACGAAAGTCAAACGAATTCTAACGATTAGGGGATGAAATTAACTTTTTAACCAGGTATTATAAAAACAACAATTTCAAAAGCCGAAAATATTGCAAGTTGCATTAACATACCTGCGCATACCATCTACGAAATTAGGTAACAATGTTCCACCCATAGTAATGCACATCGCTATTGGTAATAAATAACAAACAATAAATATGACGACAAATGCATATACCATTGTATTTACTATCATCTGACTGTATATATGAACCAATCACATTGATAACATCGACTTCTGAAGTTTACAACTTAAATGTGTAACAAAAATGTTTGACACACATATGCAGTCTACATAAATAGATGAGATTCAACACTCTCTGCAGTGTATGAATTATATTCGATACAACTTTATATTTGTCTTGCTTGCTTGTTTGTTTATTTGCTTGATGGTGTTTAATGCCACTTTCAACAATGTTTCATTATATCGTATCAGTCAGTTTTATTTGTGGAGGAAACCAGAGGAAACGGAGAAAACCACCGACCTGTCGCAAGTCACTGACAAACATTACCACATAATGTTGTACACCTCATGGTCTAGAGGGTTGGGTTAAGGTTCTGGTATTTAGTGCCGCATTCAACAATATTTCGTGGCAGTTAGTTTTACTGGGGAAGGAAACTGGAGTACTCGCAAAAACTTTATCACATAATGTGGCATTGCGTACACCTCGGCATGAACAGGGTTCGAACTCACAACTAGGCACTGATTGCATAGGTAGTTATACATCTAGCTATTATGCGATTTCAGCAAGATTAGTAGTGACATTAATGTTATCATTCTTTTCTCATTAAATATAACAAACAAAAATGATATTTAAGATTATAAAGAATGTGTGTGACCATGCATGCTACACAGCATTAACTTTGTATATAAATCTTATTGATACATTTCTCTGACGTCACACTATTGTTCGAATAGTGGATTGTTTTTAAGAATCTACAGTTCATTCTTTTGTTCTTGAATATATGAACTTAAACCTTTTACTATTTTAGGCCTAAAACGTGTTTTACTTATTTTGGGACTTTCGTGTCTCGAACCACTGCTGGGCTTTTTAAAGTCTACTTTGACTTTCAAAACTGCTATCTTACCACTCGGCTAAGTTGACCACATTAATCAATTCTATAATTAGTATATATAACTCTTGATAGTAAGCTTTGTAAAAAAAATATCAACAATTTACTTAAAAAAAAGCAATTGATCAATACAATGTATATACAAGACACGATACAAGATATTTGAGTTCTGACACAATTTATGTTCAGAACTGACGAGTATTCTCGCAATACAAGAACAGCCAATGAACCGAGCGCAACTTAACAAATCAGACAAACCACAGGTGAATATTTGGGACACTTGAAAGACCTTGAAATATATAAATATAAACGATTCTATTCACTTGAAAGACCTTGAAATTTCTAAATATAAACGAAAATCGAAAGCACGGATACCGATAAAATTTTGTTGTTTATTTTTTGTTAATTGTGGCTTATTTAGCTTTCTGAACATTAAAAAGGTAAAAATATAAAATGAAAAGACTGTTCGGTTGTGAATAATTAAATAATATTAATGGGTCTAATATACAATATATAAACATGCAATACATACAACTGACTACAAACACATATTCTATCAAACAAATGTATATCATGTGTCTTAGTCATGATCCTTCGGTTAGTTTGGTTTGGATTATGGTGTGTAATGCCACTTTCAACAATATTTTAAGCTATATCGTGGCAGTCAGTTTTATTGGGGAAGGAAACGGGATTACCCGGTGAAAACCACAGACATGTAGCAAGTCCATGCCAAACTTTATCACATTAAATAATATTGAGTACACCACAGTTTCAGTGGTGATAGGCACTGGTTGCGCATGTAGTTGTAAATCAAACTACCATACGATCACGACCACAACACCTAAATATATATATGTATTCGTTACTCATTAAGTTCTCTGGTTGGTAGATTCCCTTGTATAAATAAACGTCTAAGATGTTAGCACAACGATATCTAAAAAAGATGTTAAAATATAACAAAAATAACTATAAGTCTACAAAAAGATTATAATTATAAATAAATCGACGGATATTTCGCTTGACCGACAAGCTTTATCAGTGTCTGTAATTTGATTTGAAAAATTGTAACGTGACCCATCAGTTATCGTGACTTAAATTACTAAAAATCATAATCTTGAACTTTATACATATATACACATCATGTGTCTTACTCATGATCATTTGTTTAAATAGGTTCATGAATGAGACACATGGTGGCTATGGCTTGTAACATAAATTAAATGTTTGACAGTTGCAGTTGGATATTCAAAACAACTGCAATGGGTGCTTAATGGAGTATGGTACTCATATCGATTCCAGATGGTTTTCTCCAGGTAATCCATTTTCCTCCACCAATAATACTGACTGCCAGGATATAACCATAATATTGTTGAAAGTGGCGTTAAACACCATAACCCTACCTCTCAATGCCAGATAATAGACCATGGTTTGTAATGATGAATAATTAATTAACACATCAAATGAAAACAGTTCATTTATGTTACATTATAAAAAAATATTTCAGTATATAAATTTACTAACTAATACATATGAAATAAGAAATAAATCGCTTAAGTGATTGAAATTACCCTGAACAATACCTGATTGATTGATTGATTGATTGATGTTTAATGGAAAAAAGCAGTAGTATTGCTGCTACACTCACAACGGGGACACATTTACGATTAAAAATCAGCTAGTACAATGTGATGAAATAGGAATATGAGAGGAGACTATATCAGTTACAAAGTGGAAATCATATAAGAAACATACATCACAAGTCCATGTGTTCATTCTTGATTTATCGGTGGGTTTCGTGTTACTCATCACTTTTTAGATTTCTGGGTTGTTTTGTGAATTGAGAGGAGTTTAACAACTGATTATTGGTTGATTGCAAATTTATCCAATCATCGATTACATTCGAAATACAAGTATGTGGGAAACAATAATTTGTTCCCTGATTTGTATATTTACATATTAGAATATATATTATGCATATGTATATATGATAAATAAGGTTTCCTATTAATTGAAAACAAACATGTTTGAGCTCGTTACACTGACAAATCCAGGCAAAGTGTTCCTGGGTGGAAACTCAACACCTTTTTATGACAAATTATTAATATTAGTCTGAAATATTGGAAATATGTGCCGAACAGAACATTAGGGCTCCTGACTTCCTCATACTGTTTAATAATCCTTGATCTTCGACTACGATTATCACTGTTTATTTCGAATCTGCGCGACTTCCTTAAGGCTGCATGCATAATCGATAATCATAAAACATGGAAGACCAACTTGTCTATATGTCTGATGAAAATAAGGTTAAAAACTAAAATGTTCCAAATATAATACAAAACATACAACTTAAACTGTAGATTTTAAAACTGAGTATGACACTGTAAGATATCAGTATATTAAGGCCACATTATAATGTATCCTCTTCCATATAACTACTAGGTTGTTTCACATGTATGCTGTAGATCTATGGTCAAATGATGTAAACATTCTGTATGCATTTGCATTCAACCTGCAAAAGAAAATATATCACATTAGACTTTGAGTGAGTGAGTGATTGCTGTTTAATGCCAACTCAGAAATATTCCAGCTATATCATTACGAGAACAAGTTAATTTCAATGAGTTGATGATGAGGTCCACTTTGTACTAGATCAATACACTTAGTTAGTGCTAGCTCAATGAAACAACAGTCCGCGGGTAGACATGTTGTCCCACACGGAGACATTATCTTGATTCCGAGCCAACCAGTTTTTGCTCTGAGGTCTCCCCAATGCTGCTACATAGAAGAGAAGAAACACATATCACATTTTCAGTCTTTGGTATGACCCGATGGGGGCTCGTATCCAACATATACTGCACTCGAGGTGAGCACGCTAACCATTACACGACCAGTGAACTAATAAATAACATAACATATGTGTTTTAACATTGAGTTCTCATACATCCGGATCACATGACTTCACCAACCCAATATTTTAGAGGGGTTCGTGTTGCTCAACCTTTAGTGTTTTAGATGTGGTGTTTTGTATATCTTTGTTTGTCCTTTTTATCTTGGCCAAGACATTATATTGTCTGTTCTTTGATTTATGGCTTCTGATTTCCATTTTGGTATCCTCAAGCATTTATTGATGTAACTTTAAAACATATTGGTAAATTTTGATTTTATGCTATTATGAATTATGGTGATCAAGCTTAGTTTTATTGTTAGAAGAGTTTGGTACGCGAGCTTTAGTTTTATGCACACTAATTTGTAGATCGTTGTTTGTCCTTTTAACCTTTTAACATTGTTTTGTCTGTCCTTTTTTGATTAACGGATTCTGTTTAACCATTTTGTATCTTTTAGCTCTTCTTTTTTCTTCTTCTAATTTTGAGTATGGGACAAAGGAATCAATGAACGCTCTTCTTGTATGCATACGAAAGAAACTATATTCGTATTCAGACGAGCAAATGTAAATGTACATGAAAGTCTATATAACACAGCACATTTAGACACAAATTAGAGTAACTGAATAATGCTTGCATTGCTGTTCTTAATTTTAAATTATATATCAGATGTAGAGGATCTTTGCACATACAGGCAAAGAAATGGAAGAACAAAATATATATTTAACCAACGAATGAAGCATGGAAATGGTTTACAATTTAAGAATTGCAACAGTTTGTTATAAAATGATTGTTTTTATAAAAAAAATGAATGACTATTTACAGCCAACCAAACCATGACAAACATTAGATATAACCAGAGGGGAAAAAATAATGCACAATCCAGATACACATGTAATATTGGGTACACAAAACACAGGACAGACTGTAGGTAGTAAATATACAGTAGAGAAAACCAATGGGTAAAACATGCATGGACAATCCAGAGACATTGGCAACAATGGGTACACGAGACACAGGATGAAGACAAGAGCAAACACAAAAAACACAACATAACACAGAAAGCTAAATCATACGAAGAACACGGTCCCTACCAAAAGCACGTTTGAGATATACACTGTCAAACATACTTTATATAGATCTCTGGATGTGTCAGCTTGAAGAGCTCTCCATCGAGATTTACCATCAAATCAAAGCTCGTTTCAGAACTTGGAACTTCAACTTTCATCGATTTAATATTGCGTAAGGATACATAACTAGGTATTTCAAACTGCAATATATCAATAAGAATATCATAAATGAGTGAGCGAGTGATTGGTGTTTAACTCTAACTCTGCAATTTTTCAGCTATTTCATGGCGATAACAAGTTAATTTTCAATGAGATAATGAGGAGGTCCGGGTTTTTATAGTGCTAGTTCACTGAAACAACATAGGTAGTCATATCGCTCCACTCGGACACATTATTCTGATTCCGAGCCAACTAGATTTGTTCTTACTCCTTAATGCTGTGTGCCTAGTTGAGAAGCAAATATACCAATTTCATAGGGTTTGACCCGACCCGGGCTGGAACCTATGATCTACCGCACCCGAGTCGACCATGCTAACAATTACACCACCGATGCTGTTATAGCATAAGTATTTACCATTCAGATAAGACATATGCATGCAATCTACATAATAATATCATAAGTCTACGTAAATAAACGTTGAAGAAAGCCGAGGCGACAACCTTTAAATATGCATTGCTCTTTATATGTGTGTTTGTTTGTTTCTTTGTTTGTTTGGTGGTAATTTAATGGCACTTTCAACAATATTGCAGTTATATCGTGGCAGGCAGTTTTATTGGTGGAGGAAACCGGAGTACTCGTCGCAAGTCAATGACCAACTGTATCACATAATGTTGTATACTGTTGCCCTTAATAAGAAAATCTTAAATCATATTTTCGATAGACATTCGAACTACCTTAATTCATAATGGGTGTCATTAAATGAAGTTCGAAGCATTTCCTAGTATCTTTCCTCAGTCCACGTACATTTGTATGTGTTTTATTGAGTAATTTCCCCTTTTCTGTTTTTGTAATGAGATCAATGCTTTACTAGGAAAGCCATCTAAGCCGACATATTCACCTGCTCAGTTTATCAGTTAGGCTTGGCATTGTACTCACTTGTAACTAGCATACGATCACGACCACAACGGCCCCTTTTACTTTTTAGTAAAAGTTTTCTTTCCTCTATCACTGTCAAGACTTATACATGACTTGACTGTATAAACGAGTAACATGTCAACTGGGACTGCTTACCCTCCGTAAGCACCAAAGTTCACCCTCATTTTATTTGGTGGGAACCGTGTTGCTCATTTCTTTAGTTTGTGTTGTCCTATTATGTTTCTTTACAAATTGTGACTTTTGTTACAATTTCCGCATAAAAACGATGTTTGGTTCGTCGTTAACTCCAGTTGTTTGAAGGCTTATTATATTATTTACGTTATTGGTGTTTGTTTGTGCATAGTGGTGTCCAACACATAGTGTGTTGTTGTTTTTGTTTTGTTTGTACTCGTCATGTGTTTTGTTTACCCAATTTCTCTGAATTGTCCATTCTTCATTGCCCCAATGCCAATGTACTCACATTTGAAAAAGTATTTGCCTGGCAGAATCATTTCACTAAGGTGGGAGGCTTGTGTCCATCAATTTAGTTTTATCCTGCCACTTTTTATTAAAGCGCCTGTACCAAACCAGACAAGTGTGCGGTCATAATATATCTTTGCATTTGTGTGCAATATTGATTGCTTGAGGGTGTTTCATGTCACTTTCAACAATATTTCAGTTATAATTTGGCGGTCAGTTGTATTGATATAGAAAACGGAGGACCCGGAGAAAACCACCAACCTGTCTCAAGTCACTGACGAACTTTCTACGATTTTTCTATTTACATTTTAGAGCTTTTCCGACAGCGTGATATTTTGTTTTTTTTCGCTTTATTCGGCTACACAATTTTGCACATCACAAACCTTTAGAAAATTCTCTTTGCCTTGCAGTTGTGAGTTGTAGCAGTCGTGAAACTTTTGATGTTCCCGGTGAATACTACCTATTATTCGTTGTTTAATGAATGGAAGTAGCTCCGAATCCACCCATGCGTGGATTCGGAGCCTCTAGAAGCTCACCGTCTACGCATCCGGTTTTGTATATAATAATGGAATGTTTCCGGGTTCGAGAACAGAAAAATGCTGAATTATACTCGGGAAACGAAGTTTTTATCT